>JBBPNW010000490.1:0-16783 GCA_038091115.1 Rubroboletus rhodosanguineus
CTGACTTGCAGACATATATACCATTGCAGAAGTGATGAGGGTGGGAACACAAACATATGAGTGGGTGGAGTTGCACTGTGTGCATGATGTACACGACTCTATCAAGAATGATAACTGAACTGATACATTAGCCCAAGGAAATAAGATAATGACAAATGTAGTACTCACCTATGAATTATTTCCAGCCTTATTCCAACCACTCCTGTGCTTAGATGGACCTCCCTCAGACTTCTGTCCAGTCACCTTTCACTTTCCCTTTGCCACCAATAACTTCAACTGTTCTAAATCTTCATTGGGCTTGATTTCATACAGCTCTCTGGGGGGGTCAAGAGTGGCAGTATTGGCAGGGGTAATATGTAGTCACTGAGAGCTGGAAACAGGGAGCTGCACCATAAGAAGGCAAAGACTCCTGCAGAGATAGTCAAGGGGGAAGTTGATGCCTTAACATGTTGCCCACCTTGGGGACTCTGGGTGAGGAAACAGTGGGAGACAAAGACCCTTGCAAAGGCTCTAGTTGAGAAGCAGGTTGATGCCTCAACATATTGCCCACCTCAGGAACTCTGGGTAAGGCTGATGAGGTTTCTCTAGGTGTATCGTTAGTAACAACAGATGACAGCTTGATGGTGTTGACAGCACACACTGCTGCCTGTGCTTGCATACAGCTGAGAAACCTCCTTTTTTGTAGATGTGGGTGCTAAGTTGTCATCCATGACCTTTAGGTCATCACCCCATTTTTTTCGTTCTTGAACAGCAGCCTGATATGATAATGGTTAATGCAGCTGTCATAGATAGAAACTTGAAGATATGCACATGTTGAAGTGTTTTAACAACCCCTCCTTTCACTTCATGTCTTTGCATTTATCGATGAGATCCATCACAATATAGTAGAACTTGCAGTAGTTGAAACAGCTATCCTTCTCTGACCAACACAACTGCAAGCTGATTCCGAAGCGAGCCTGTAATATGAATATTAATATAGTATGAGGTTAGCAGTATCCATGAAACTTACCAGAACTGTGGCATAAGCAATGTGTGCCATCTCCATCTTATCCATATGGTGGAGGACCACATTGCAGGAGTGTACCCCATGTGAGTCCTCACCATGAGCTATAGATGGACCTGTAAAAATATGCCTAGTGACCTGGTGGGGTAGGAGTTAGTAGCTGTAACAATTATAAAAGACAATGAGACACACCCATTCAAGATAAAATCCATGGAAAAGGCCCAAGTAGATCTCTTCATTATTATACTTGGCTCCATTGTCCTTCCACAGAAATGCAGGCAGTCAGTAGCTGACATATCAATTTTGCCATTCTTGAGTTTCTTTAGAGTCCTATTTCATTCAATTTTAGTTAGTATTGCCTGATCATTGTAATCAAAAGAATATATACTCCCCTACATTCTCATTAAATTCCATCGCATACTCGACTGGGCAGAGATATCTGGCCAGCTGTGGATGATTAAGTCCAAGCTCTGATTTTGAGATGGTAGCATTGATGGGAGGCTTCATATTATCAACTTTCAGATTTTGAAGGATATATGTTGGTAGTTTCTCATGCAGCCTAGCAGAGTCACTGCTTCTTGTCTCATTGATAGCTTTATTGATCTTGAGTGTTGATAAGTGTGCAGCATCATCAATGAGCATCTTGATACTTGGAATCTTGTGAACAAGGATATAGTAGACCTTTTTGTAATGAGCCAACATTTGCAGCATACTGGTACCTGGTTTACATGATGAGTGTGGAAAATAGATTAAAATGCTTACATCCACTTAAGGGCTTGCTTCCTAGCACAGTGCCCATCTTCATTTTCAGAACTGCTCTGCCTTTGCTCTTCTTTCTTGGAGAGGATTACCAGATCCACCACTTTGGTGATGTTGCAGAACATATTGCAGCAGCGTGCAATGATGTGTTCAACACCCTTGATGTCCTTGAGGATCCCACATTCAACATCCGACTCAGGGTCACACTCTAACCCCACTAAAGAGTCAGAGTCTGACATGTCATCATCATCACATGCATAATGCCTAATGGGATCAGCCTCAGATATAGTAGTCAGTAGTGAAACTTACTTTCTGTCATGATTTTACCTTGCTTGAGCTTACTTGATGTGTTTTTTGAACTCTTGACATATCTGGATGGCCTATTGGTGTGGGATCCAGTGGGGGACAGTGTGTGTTTAGAGGTCATGACTCTAAGGGCGTAGGTGGTAGATGACTAATAACGATTAGAGTTTGGATTGGCTGTTACCTTTTGGTCTAATCAGCATGGGAAATAGTCCATCTATGGGTCACCTACAGTCAATTCCACTTCTATCGCAAGTTCATCCATCACCACCTGCACCCGACATCTTGAAATGAGTTGCTGTGGTCCACCCATAAACATGAAACTATCCAGACGTTCAGATTCAAGTCACCTTTCCTTACTCCCCTTATCTTGATTTTTTTTTTGTTTATACTTCCACTATCAATAATGAACAATGTGCTTTCAACATTCTTGAAGAATAAGATATCTCTAGAGCTCCCCCTCAAACATCCAGAAGTCTACTATGTTACATATACATCTGAATTTCCTGGACCGCTTGTAAGTATTGTACTATCGTTCTGTTATACCTATCATCATATCTGTATTCACTTTTCAGACAATTGAAATCCAACCTTCTACTACATCTGACTCAGAGTTACAGAACACCACAGAAAACCTTGCACTTCAATCACCTTTAGATATATAGTATGTTCTGAGTTCTTTTATTTTTGTTTATCTCTTTTCAGATGCATGACACTCTTGTGCTTTCAAGAATGAGAAAACTCTTGTAATCTCTCAACCAGACAACCAAATTGCTCCTAAACAATTTGGTAAGTTCTATAGTATTATAATTTCCAAAGTCATGAATTAAGTTTAAATACATTTGAATTCCAGCAAAGTATGATAGTAGCATGAGTTCCATAGCACCTGAAAGTGATTCAGAGACATTGTCAGTGATCAATGCAATCAGAGAGGTACATACTGTATACCCACTCCAAACTGCAAATTTTCTTTCCCTGAAAATCCTTCAGCACAAGCCAATTACTGCTGCTGGAAATGTAATGTCTTTGCATTGATCTAGCACAGTGAGTTGCTTTCATGGTTATCAAGCATACACAACTTATTTAAACTTTCTAGGGTGTATTCGTAGCTATTTTCTGACTACAATACATATATTTACCCTTCGGCAAGTCGCAATTCAACACCTTTATCCCCTTGAACTCGTATCTCCTCCTATAAATAACCCCATGGACAAGCTGATGTGCATCGGGTGTATGAGGTCATTCAACACACAATGGTCTTTAAGAGGCCATGAGGCCTGATGCCAAGCATGAAAAGCATTAGCAGTTGATATTTATCGTCAGCACAGGAGTGATGATAAGTCCAAAAAATGGAAGCAGAGATCATCTACCAATTCTCCAGAGCCTCACAATGACTCTCCCCACAATTCAAGGTTCTCACAGGCTGCTGCCAAGATAGAAAATACATATGACTTTCAACCTGAGGTAATATGCTGTAATTATTGACTAAGGGATAACTACTATCAGAGAATATAGGAACTGCCTCATGCCCCTCTAGCTCTGACTTCACCTAATCCAGTTATTTCAGGCCACTTTGGGTGGTTCCATCTGAAACTGGTCAGAGGGAGATTGGATGTGCCAAGAAGGTCCAGCCAAAGGGGACAATGCAATGGGCATGGAAGGGGCATGGTGGAGACCTGTCAACTTGTCAGGTAGGTAGTCAATGTAGCATGCAGGGAGTCTAATATGGCAGATTCCTCTGAGCTTTTCAAGATCTTCCCAAATTGCCCAATATTTGAGCTGTGCTCAGATCTCAGCCTCATTGATGCTCCAACACTGGTTTAAGGTCCCCTTCTTCTCCCCTCATGAACATCATCCCTCTCACAGATATAACTTGTGAAAACCTATTTTCAGCATTTAGTGACCCTACCTCTGGCCTGCTTACCTGCTGGCATTTTTCAGAATTGACAGTAAAGACCAAGGAGGAGACCAATTGACTCTGGAGATATATATGGGATCCTGAATTCAACCCATCTGAAGAACTGGCATTCTCACTTGACCGTGAATGTAGTCTCATTAAAAAGTACCTATAGGACGACTCCAATCCTTTCTGATCACAACATGGCTGGATCTGCAGCTCATTTGATTTCCCTCTCATCAAAGAAGGGGTCAAATATGCCTCTAATGCAGACCCTAATATCCCCTCCCTTCTAACTGAAAATGTCATTCACCAGTCGATTACTGACATCATGAAATCTGTCTTCAGTGATAGTGTCTTCTCAACATTTCACATTACCCCTTTTGAACAGTTTTGGACCACTGTGGATGGATGAAATGTTTGTGTTTACTCAGAAGTATATACCTCCCCTTGCATGCTTGATGTGCATAAAGAAATCAACTCCTTGCCCAGAGATCCAGAAGACAATTACAAGCAAGTCATTGCACCCCTAATGATTTGGTCTGATACTATACACCTTGGCAATTTCGGTGATGCATCACTTTGGCCAGTTTACCTCTTCTTCAGAAACCAGTCCAAGTACACACATGGGAAGCCAATTACAGCAGCATGCCATCACATGGTGTACATTCCCTCCGTAAGTGTTCATTGGATGTACTATTTAATACTGATGAACTATCCAGCTACCAGACGACTTTCAAGATATATGGAGAGCTGTCAACAGATGAACTCTCATCAGAGGAACTGTGATGGAAAGATAATCCTAGATAATCCTTGAAGGGGGTTTTTGTAAAGATTAATTCATTATAATCTTTACAAAAACCCCCTTCAAGCATTATCTAGGATTATCTTTCCATCACAGTTCCCCTGATGCTACACCCACTTCAAATACAAACTCATGCATGTGATCTGGAGACTCCTTCTTGATGAGAAGTTTGTTGATGTGTACACAGATAGTATATTGATTCAGTGTGCTGATGGTATCACCAGGCGCTTCTTCTCTCACTTTTCAGCTACTCCACCAATTACCCTGAAAAGTATATACTCTGAATCTTGTGGTCTATTTGTGAGCTAACTACAGAACAAATATGAAACAGGGTTTTATTATCATGTATCAAATTTCTTGGGGAATGTCCCCGTCCCCTAAACCATATTGTAGGATTGCTTGTAGTAGATACAACATTAGCTGAATGACAACAACAATAGAAGATAAAAGGGGTGCATAGGAGTATGTCTTGAATATGAGGACAACAGATGGTGGAGGTTATCTTTGCAGCCACCACCTCTCCGCCATCTCTCGTCCATGATCTTGAAGAGCAGCTCTCCTCACTGCAGCTCTATTCTCTACCCGATGTTTTTCAACCATCACCCAACCAGTGGTCAAAGGGCACCCTGTTTTCCCAGCTCGGTTGGGATCACCTTCTTGTTGGTGTCCGCATTCGTGACGTCCAGAGTACCATGACCGCCCCTGCTGATTCTGATTCCTACAAATGCCTGATGCAAAGCGTCCAGAGCTACTATTCCTCCATTTCTCCCCTCATTTCCTCCCTTCCCATCCTTACCACACGTGCGATTCTCTCCACGGGAGAGCTAGGTTCACAGTCCTTCAAGACTATCCAAGAAAATGATACACTCAAACAATACTCCAATCTGATGGCATTATTTCTTGTCTTCCTCCTCCGCCACATCGCCAACCCAGTCGAAGGATTCCCAGTACCATTCCATGAAGCCCACCTCTCACACCTATCAACTCTACAAGCCATGGTTGATGGGTCAAACACCAGTAGCATTCAAGACCAGGTTCATCTGACGATCATGGCACTCCTTGAGCATCTTAGCCATGCTGCCATCCTGAGTGATAGCAGGGACCTCTTCACCCTATTTTTGCTCACATATCATCTCAGGGATGATGCCGGAAATACCACAAGGGCGTCTGCTGTCCCTCCGCACATCTCTTCCATCCAGTGGTGCCTTAGGGCGAGTGCAGTTCAGGAGATATTTAGTAGGGCCCCCCTCTATGATGGTGACACATACAGGTAACACCTACATCACAGAGATTAGCCCATATAACCCCTCATGTTATGGCAGGGCATATGAAGTCCACATCAAACATCTCATCACGGATGCATGGCCAAGCCTGTTTACCTACTTGCGACAGAAGCACGCGTATTTGAGCTCACTCGCATACAGTGAGCCTGGACTTCCTCAGTTTATTTGGAATGCACAGATGAGCATTCTGTCCGTCGATGACTTCCCTTTGAGCGTTGAGCATCTGCGCGAGTCTTTGCATTCTGTCACAGAAGAAATGGACGCTTTGATTAAGAAACTCACCTTGTCCATTGATTTCTCAGATGTTATGGCATACATAGATTCTAGGACTGATCCAGCCAATCCGAACAACTGGTTTGTTGACCATCCTTGTGAAGACCTTCAGGGGACCTTGATTGTATCCCAAGATCCCCAGGGTCTGTTGAGCTTTTCCCAAAGACTACTGGACAGCATCACATTGGATGGTGCCTACTTGACAAAATCGCGAGGCGCTCTGGTAGCTAACAAAAGTCAGCTCCCAATCGCTCCCTTAACCCATTTTTTCACCCTGTGACAGACAAGATTTGGAAGTGGATCTCGGATCTTGATGAGCTAGTCTCAGCCATGTACTATGCTGTCACCCTGACCTGGGGTGGGGGTGCTCGAGGGACTGAATGTGATCATCTTCAGCATACCATTCATGGAAAAGGGGAGCACCATCTATTCATTCTCAATGGTGCTTTATCGTTTGTGACCACATATGTGAAGACCCAACACCTTCAAGGTCATGGCTGCCTGATTGTCCACACCCCATGTCATTCCATCTCCCGCCTCATCATCTTCACCCTCAGCATTCTATACCCCATGGCAGCGAAGCTCTCCTGCCTCATTATGGACGTCTCTCAGGCTCGCATATACCTGTCCTACCTCTTCGTTCACCATGGCGTCATGCTAATCAGTCAAAAGCTGTCAAATATCCTTCAGCACTATACTAAGAAGTATCTCAGCATACCCTTGAGTCTTAGGGACTACTGACAGATCATGTGCTCCATGCTTTGCTGCCTTGCCCGTACAGACTACGGTGCTCCGGATGATGACGATCATGATTTAGCTGCCATTCATGCCCAGTTTGGCCACTCCACTGCTGTAGCAGACGCTCACTATGGAATTCAAGGCACCAATGCCCTTTCCACCATATCTCATACCTCTGTTCAGTTAATGCAGTGCGTTTCTGCTCGCTGGCATACTTGCCTCAGCTGCTCACATGCCCATGCAGAGGAGAAGAATCATAGCCTATCAGAAGAGGACTGACCGATGTATCTGTGGAGCACATTAAAGGCCCCACTGACCTCATGCATCCAGGATGTCAACCATGAAGCCATTCAGGACTTTTTTAACAGGATTCTGCCACATTGGACCAGCATCTTGCAAGGGGTCGGGTCTGATCTTACCTCATACATAAATGCAACATTCCTTGGCCAATCTGCCTTGACCCCACCCTGACTGCCCCCCCTTGTTGTCCACCCGCTGCTTGCTTCTTGGATTGGCTCCCTATTTCCCGGCCCTGATGCATTTTGCTTCAAATCCTGTTACCAAGCAGAGTTGGTGCAAAGCTGCCTCATGAGCGACCACGTGTTGGCATTGATGCCTACTGGAAGCGGGAAAAGCCTCGCTTTTTTTGCAGCCCCATATCGACCATGCTTCAAGCTCTTCCACCTCCTCACTTGTTTAAAGAAGCCCATCACATTTCTGACCGCCACTATGCCCACCTATTCCATTCCGGCTCTCTGTCAGTCCATGATGATCAACCATCAGGGAAATTTTAAGGAAATGACAAGGGTAGATATGATATTATACACATTATATGCCATTATATGCCATTATAAGTCATTATAAACCCCCCTTTGGTGATTATATGGGATTATCATGTCTTCAAAATTTCCCTGATGACCCAGCTTTACTTCGCATCGTACATGCCCCCCTGTCTCGGCCCAACATTAGATATGCTGCCTTTCAGGTAGCGGCAGGGCATGTCCTTCAGAAAACCATTGAGGTGTTCAATACAATTCGCCTACAACCAGGCAAGCATGGAATAATCTATACAACAAGCATTGAACTGATCCACGAATTCGCCCACCAGCTCCAAATCCCTGCATATACCAGCTGCATTTTATCCGATGAGAAGGAGAACAAGGAAGAAAAATCATGCATCTTTCAAGCTTGGAGGTCCGGCCATGTTCAGTGGGTTGCTGCCATGATATGCTTTGCTGAAGGGGTTGATTTCCCTGGAGTGTGGTATGCAATAATTGTGGAACCGCTAGATATGTTGTCCCTTCTTCAAGAGTCCAGGCGTCTTGGACGTGACGGACATGCCTCTGAAGCCATCACCATATGGAGCACCATACCTCGCCTCCCTGCTTCTGAGGATCCAGATCACAGCGGGCGAAGATCTATGGCCCATTTCCTGCAAACAAACACCTGCCATCGTTTGACATTCCAGCCGTTTGATCCAGACGTGCATTCCTGTGCCTCATCCTTGGAAAGCTCCCTTTCTGACCAGTGCTTTGATCTTTCCAAGGTAACCCACTAACCCACCCCCATTCACCCCCACCCTAAGCTGTACCTTTAGCATTCCAATGTCGCCATTCCGCAGGTCCTTTGCTTTGACCTTCCCTGTGTAAAGCAACCCATCACAGGCCTTGATCCAGCTACACCTAACCCTCATGTCACCTCCACGTCTGCATCCGTTCTCAGCAATGCAGAGCTTGTCAACACTGCCTACAATGCAGGAATGCAGGGAATGCAAGTGCTGCATGCAATTATTGCTCGCGTGACAGCAATTAACTGCATAGACTGCTGGGTTTTAGGCGAGCCCCAGGTAGGGCCTCATGAACACCAACACTCTTATCGCTTTCCTTCTGTAGTCTCCACCCTTCGTTCAAAGAACAGGGATAATCACATTCTCTGGCCTTCATGTCATCTGTGCTGGGTTCCTTTTTGTGTACCCTGTAGCCACCCGTCCATTGCAAGGGGTGACAGAATCGTTCCCGATGATTGCCCAAGTGAAATCCCCTACCTATTACCCAGCATTGTTGCCTTAATCTACCTTTATGACAATGACTCGAGGAACTTTCTTTCCACCATTTCCAATTCCTTGTCTCTCGAACCACCCCTGTCCTTAGCAACACCTCTAGCCAGGTTTACAGAATGGGTTACACAGCCCGCGTCCTCTGCAGACACCTTACCTAACTTCACCTTGCTTCTCATCACATTTTCAGAACATTTTAAGAGGTAGATTAGCTACGTACATCAATGAATTATCTTGCACACCACTACGTGGCTGACTGATGTTTGTGGCTGGCCACCACGCATCAGACCAGAAAGTCAAATTTTGGAACAACTGACAGCAGTAACGGCATGGGACTAACAGGAACATAACCTGCTCTGCCTTTCCCTTATTATTTAGGCTGCTCATGTTTGGAACCATTAACAACACCACCTCCCCTTTGCGTTGTAAGCCTTCAGATATGTCAGTCACACCCAACCGCATTCACAACTTTTCCTCCCCAGCAACCACATGGCCTTCCACACCTTGCAGCTCATCTGAACACCAATATTAACCCTCAGAACCCTGTGTGCTGCTGTCGCAAACCTGTGTCCTTTACGTTACCAACCACAACAAGCCACTGATTTAACTCACATCACCTATCAGGTGATCTTTGCGCCAATGCACCAATATATCCCAAGGTAGTCCTGAGAATGCACATGTTGGGCATTTGAACCGCCCATCTTTTTCTCTGAGGCTCCAACTTTGACCTGCACCTGGCATAAGCTCCTTCCTTGCCTGAAAAATGCAGTACCAATCAAACATGTAGAGCGTTAACGCTTTAGCTTTGTTATGATTGGCCTTGACATGCCACTCCAACCTACGGCAGTTTTCGTCCAGGTGCTCAAAGCAATATGGACATATGGTCTTGGTTGACATTGGTGTTTGTGATGAACAAGCCCCACCCCACCTATGCACCCCTTTATATACCTAAACATCCAAATGCTACTTTCTTTGCAACCAGATATTCCTTCCAACGATATCTTCTTCAATATGCTGCTGTTTGGTATCCAAAGTCACCCTTTACCATCCGGTGCCTAGCCCAAGTTCTTCTTTGTGATTATCAACCAACCCCCTATATTAAGACTTGCCGTTAATTTATCAACCTTAGGCCTTAATTTGAACCCCTTGACCTTTTCTGATTTCTCCCATGCCACCTGTCGTCAAAAAACATAAGCCAAGCTGATGGGTGTTCCTAAAACATGTTTCTTCTTAAAACTCCCCATGTAAGCCCCAGCCTGTCCCTTCCTTTCACCACCAACACATCCAGTAGCCCCCTTCACCCTTCTTTAAATCATCTCTTGACGTCCCCCTTCATCCAAATCACCCTCTTACCATGCAAGCATCTGCAAAATGCCCATTCTGCCTCAAGTCCTTGCCTGATGCATTGCGGCACATTGATACCCATGCTGAGACCCATAACTTAACCCTCTTCATTTTCGGTACACACATCCACCTCGCTTACTGATCGCTGCTAATATGCCATCTGAATAGATAGGGTGTATCATCTTGCAGAGGATGAAAGGGGCTATAGGTGTCCCCTGTGTGCAACTTCTGCATTGCCATTGGACCTCTATGCTCATCTTCAGTCACATTTTTCACTTCAGGCATGCGCAACCTTTAGCCCCCAACCCTTTCACAGATGTCTAAGCTAACCTTGTACTTAGACACCCAGCAATGATCAACCTGCCTCCTCATCGGAAGGCAAGGATTTATACGAGCCTCAGCCCACCAAAAAACGTAAGTTGATGATAGAAACCCCAACCCCACAACATGACACCACCCTTCGGTTTATATCCCAGCACCAACAACTGCCACCTTCACCCCCCTCATCTACCCCATCCAGCACCAACAGAAGGTGGAACCCATTTTCTAAGCATCTGGCTAACCAACCTGGTGGGCCTGACCTTTCCCAAACCCAACACCGTCACCATGTTAGGTTCATCTGCACTGAAGAGCCAACCACACCAACTCCCAACGCTAACACGTACATGCCACCATCTTCGCTAAGCTCCAATCACCATCAACCTGACCAGCACCCCCCTCCTGCTGCAATCAAGTCACTACAAACCAATTTAATGGCTGCTCTCTCATCACAGTGCTCAGTTATCTCCAACTTTCTCAACTCTCACAAGGGAACCTGTATGGTGCATATGCTGCTTGGTCGCACTGCCCTTCACCCCCACAGCTCTCTAAAATTTTGTGACCTCATGCGTTGGATTGGATCTCCCGAGTATAGCAACTTTCGGTCGTCCTTCCGATTGTCCAATAATCCTGGCAGGTGCGCATCCTGCGGATGCCCAAAGATTGATGGCGCTGACCATCAAGGATCTTGGGACGGCAGTGCTCGTTTATGCAAGGATAAAGATCTTCAAGAATGGATTCTCGGGCTGCCTTTCTACGTGTGGGAGATTACGTTGTTACGCAAAAAAGTTTTCAAGCTCCTCAGAATTCCTTTGGATGCTTTCCCATGCAGCAAAGATGGACGCGCTCACTTTTCAGCATGGTTAGGATACAAGAATGGCAGGGACCTCTCCTGGACAGCCTCAAACCTCTTGGATTTCTTGTTCATTATTGCCTCCAATATCAATGATCTTTCCGGTAGGTTTTAGGTCACAGTTGGCACCTTTAATAGGCATTGTAACCCCAAATTATCATTGCATTGGCTCGGTCATTCACAACAAACGTACCCAATTCCAGACTGGCTGCTACTCAACCAAAATGACTAGCATGTGTGACCGACTCTCATGGCTAACTACCGCCACTGGTGTATGAAATAACCAAACCCACCCGTCACTGCCATGCTAACGCGGTTAAAATGCTGTATATGTTCTTCTTCCTGAGTACAATTTGTTTTCTAGGACTGTGTTTCCTTCTTCACTTACAAATCGCAGCTAACGTGTGACTGATGACCATGACTGACTCATCTAGCGCTTAACAATACAGCACCCAAATGCATGTCGGATTTCTCACTTTGAGAACCTCTTCTTGCCTTGTTGAAACCATGTCTCCCATCAGCAAGACGTATGCATACCTGTCGTGTTTGAAGGATGGTAGGTATCTGTCCATCCATCCACCCAACCCTAACTGCTTTTTTACCACCATTCCCTTGAGCACGAAGGGACTTGCACCAACACAAAAAGGTAGGCCTACCTGCTGTAGCACGCTGATTTTTTTCTTTGATTTCTTAGCTACATGGTAGAGCTCTCGCTCACATGCAGTAGGTAGACTTTACAACAGAAACCTACATGTGCTCTGACCTACGTCAAAGCTATACCACAGCATCCTGCTAGCATGCAACTCAAACCTCCTTTGATGGCCTCACCATCACAGCGCCAGACCCCCCCTCACAGCCTTAGCACCTGACTCATCAGCCAAGCAAATTTTGTTTGATGTTGTTTTATTTTACACCATTTCAAGTCTGTGCCTATCACCTTGCTGCTTCCACTCACCCCTCCTCTGCCCACCAAGTTCCAGCCTCCTGCAGATAACCCCATCAAGACTCCTTCGTAAACCATTTTAATTAGCATAACCCAACTATGCTGGAAAACTTGGCCCCTTGCACCCAATTTGAAGCTGCTATCGATGCCACTCTTTGAAGAGAAACCAAGTTTTTCCTCTCTGGTCATAGTGACCATGAGGGGTCCTCCTTGGAAGAGCCCAACTGCGTGACGTCTGACCTGCACCCACCTCCAGAACCAATAAACTACCCACATCCATCCACCAGGCATGCTCAGTCCCTCACTCAGAGGAGAGCAAAGCATGCTAAAAACAAGACCTCACAGCCAGGCCGCCCCTGACCCTCTACATCTAAGATGTATCCTAAGCCTATCGACATGCCTGCACATTTCAATGCAAAAAACCTTGCGAGCGGCCAAAGACACTTTTGTCAGCGTGCAGCAGACCTCCAACCGTTGGACAGAGTGCTTACTGGAGGAGCTTTTCATCAATGGCTTTACCCTCGTTGAATGGGATGGACGGTATGTTTTCATCTGTTATAACCTTGCATTGCTTCAATAATTTACAGAACTCCTGTTGCGATCACTGATGAAGAGGATCGCATCATCACAATGCTGGCCGGTCGCCCACATGGTCCTGATTGGGACAATGTCCATGGTCGAATGAGTAACCTGCTACAAAACAAAGCCTAATATTCTAAGCCAGCAGACCAGGACCAGGACCCAATTGCATTCAGTAGCATCCCGTTGCATTCAGTAGCCATTCCATTACATTCAGTAGTGTTCCGTTGCATTCAGTAGCCATGCCATTGCATTCAGTAGTGTTCCATTGCATTCAGTAGCATTTAATCAAGCCGAGACTACTGAATGCAACACAAGCCCTGCGTAACTCATCAACGAGGTATGCATAAGAACAAGATTCAGTAGACATTTATCTAGGATTTCGCCAAAGCTAATCCTAATATTCTAAGCTGGCAGACCAGAACCAGTACACCATTGCTTTCAATTGCTTTCAATTGCTTTCGCTCGGCTCATAATACCTTTTTAGGTGAAAGCAATGCATAGCCACTGAAAGCAATGTCTTTTTAGGTGAAAGCAATTCCTTTTTGGGTGAAAGCAATGCATAGCCACTGAAAGTAATTCCTTTTTTGGATGAAAGCAACACAGCCATCCATTGCATTTGATTCCATTTGATCAAGCCAAGACTACTGAATGCAACACAAGCCTTGTGTAACTCATCGATGGGGTATGCATAAGAACAAGATTCAGTAGACATTTATCTAGGATTTCACCAAAGCTAATCCTACACTTTGTGGGACCATTCTGACTAGGTTTTCACCAATACTGAAGCAACATTTGTCTAGGATTTCGCCAACGCTAATGCTACACTTTCAGGACAATATCCAGCACTAGTCTGACTAGGTTTTCGCCAAAGCTAATCCAACACTTTCAGTACACTCTGCTACACATTTTTGATGTCAAGATGACCCATTCGCAAGCAACATTTTCGCCATCGCTAACCAATACACAGCTACGCTTCATCAACAAAATCAAGGGTAAATAAAATCAAAAAAAAAATACCCCCTCTCCCCCCCCGCTCACCAAAACCAAATCAAGCCAAACGACAAATAAGCAAGCCAAATTATCAATAGCACTGCACTAATATACGACCGTTAAGGGTTGGTCTTCATTAAGGGTTGGTCTCCACTAGGATCATCCCTGTCTCGATTGTCTTGGCACAAACAATAGACAAACAATGCAAAAATAAGAAAAATGGAGATCACTAATTACTAGAATTTCGCCTGGTTAGGTTATGGGACTCTCTTTTGGATTCTCCCTACGTCTAGGGCGAGGATTTTTTCTAGCAAAACACTATGTCACTGGTATGGCTGCAGTATGCTATGCTATGCTATGAACTGTATATATTGACATTGGTGCCCTGGACGCCTGCTTGTGAGATGGTCCTGAGTTTGGTATTCCGACCATCCCGACTTCATACATCACAACTGAGTCCTGGACGCCCACATGTGCACAGGTGGTTGGGAATTGAAGATATTACAACTTTCAGACACGTACTGGGGCGTCTCGGACACCCACTTGTGCACTGGTCCTTGGGATCCAAAATATTATACCATGATGTATTTTCTTGGGCATTCTGGATGCCCATCAGTGCACCGGACCTTGGGGGTCTGAGAATTTGACACTTTATTTATTAACTCAGGCGTCTTGGACGCCTGCTGGTGCACTGGACCTTGGAGGTCCAAAGGTTTTCAACTTGTTTCATTAACTCAGGGATCTGAAAATTTCACACTTCATCTATTGACTCAGATGTCCAGGACGCCCACTGGTGTACCAGACCTTGAGGGTCCAAAAGTTTTGAACTTGATTGATTGACTTGGGCATCCTGGACGCCCATCTGTGCACTGGACCTTGAGGGTCCAAAATTTTCAAACTGCATTCATTGACTTGGGCATCCTGGACACCCACTGGTGCACTGGAACTCGGGGATCTGAAAATTTCACACTTTATTTATTGACTTAGGCATCTTGGACGCCTGCTGGTGCACTGGACCTTGGGAGTCCAAAACTTTTGAACTGAATTCATTGACTTGGGCATTCTGGACACCCACTGGTGCACTGGAACTTGGGGATCTGAAGATTTCATACTTCATCTATTGACTCGGGGGTCCTGGACGCCCACTGGTGCACCAGACTTTGGGGGTCCAAAAGTTTGAAACTTAATTTTTGGACATTCAAGGTCCAGTGCACAGATGGGCAGGATGCCTGAGTCAATAGATCAAGTGTGAAATATTGGACCCCAAAGGACCAGTACACAGATGGGCATGCAGGATGCCCAAGTCAATGAATCAAGTTTCAAACTTTTGGACCTCCAAGATCTGGTGCACCAGTGGGCATCCAGGACGTCCAAGTCAGTAGATGAACTGAATTTTTTGGCCCCCGAGATCTGGTGCACCGGCAGGCGTCCAGGACGCCCAAGTCAGATGCCCAAGTCATTGAATGCAGTGTGAAAACTTTGGACCCTCAAGGTCCAGTGCACAGACAGGTATCTAGGATGCCCAAGTCAATGAATGAAGTTTAAAATGTTTGGACCCCCAAGGTCTGGTGTACTGGTGGGCATCCTGGACGCCCAAGTCAATAGATGAGGTGTGAAATTTTTGGACCACCGAGTTCCGGTGCACCAGCAGGTGTCCAGGACGCCCAAGTCAATGAATACAGTGTGAAAATTTTGGACCCTCAAGGTCCAGTGCACAGACAGGCATCCAGGACGCCCAAGTCAATGAATGAAGTACAAAATTTTTGGACCAAGGTCTGGTGCACCAGTGGGTGTCCAAGATGCCCGAGTGAATGAATGCATTTTGAAAATTTGGACCCTCAAGGTCCAGTGCACAGACGGGCATCCAGGACACCCAAGTCAACGAATGTAATTATACATACTGACATGGGCATCCTTGACACCCACATGAGCACTGGTCCTTGACCCTTAATATATTCTAACTCAATATATTTACTGGCACTTCTTGGAAATCTGCTTGTCCACTGCTCTGAGGTTCAGTGTTCTGATCATTCTGACACTGACATGGGCCTAGATACTTCCAATATTTTCCCATACCCTTCCGCAGCTACAATCAAGCTCAGTCATTCCAGTTTCTGCACTCCCGATTCCTGCAGCCCCATTCTGGAAATCTATTCTGGAACTGTTGGCTCTGAGTGTACCCCAATAGTTTCCCATGCTCTTTGAGACTCAAAAACACACTCTGTACTCCTCCACAATTTCTTCCATCATCCATGTCATTTATCATCCACTGTGATAATCTACCTCTGCATCTCTTGCTACAAACTCACAAGTAACATTTCTCCACCCATAGTGTAACCCTTTACTTGACTTACGTTGAAGAGATAATAAGTGGGGCAATGTCAATCTAAGTGATCAGCTAAAAGATCAGACAATAGAAATTAAATGGTAAAAGCAAACAAAGATTTCACCCAAAGGGTTTAAACTAGGTCATTCGAGTGAGGGTTAGTGAGGATGTTTCCGAGTGCGCACTCAAGGTCCCAGAAGTAATCTGGATCAGAATAGGAAACCGGAATAACAAAGGGTAGGTAACCTAGCCCGGGCCAAGGACCGGATGTGTGGAGCTGCCTGCTGTTTCAAAGTGTTGCCCTTTAAAC
>JBBPNW010000491.1:0-16761 GCA_038091115.1 Rubroboletus rhodosanguineus
TGTTGGAATTATTTGGATATATTTAGTAGCTTATGTAAGCACTAAAACATCGGACCATAGTACAGTAGTTACTACTCTTTAGTGACTACTACATTCTACAGGTACAGTACTTCTACTTACCTTAATCCTAGTGACTACTACATTCTACAACTACTGATCACTACGTTCTCTACAGACTCTTGTCCATGTTCCATTACGTGACCTTATCTTATCTTATCACGTCACATGACTTATCACGTGACCATGGTAACCCTTCATTACTTCACACTCCTTTACTTCCCTTCATCACACGTCTAGACCTTACAGTCCAACATTCCGCTCTAGACCAACACATGGTAACCGCATTCCTTTAATTACCATTGGTCCAGATCCTTTCCTGCAGTCCATGACATCATTACATTACATCCTTACTCATCCGTTTCCCACATGATGTCATACCCTACGATCTACTTCCTTATTTAGCATATACCTAGATGGTCCGTGCATGTACTTCTACTGTATAAATACCAGGACTCCCTAAACGAACACCCCAGTTCGTTTATAGTCAATCTCCATTGTCTTAAGCCCTGTGCTAAGCAAGTCACACTTCCCCTTCCTTAAGACAATTGCTAAGTGGTTCAAGCAAACCCACTAACGTCCGTCAAAAATCAAGTGACGCAAGTGACCTTCTACGGTCTATTCCATCAAGAGTCTACGTTTATCCAAGTCTACGTCTTATCCCCTTTGTCTTGGTTATTGCCATTCACATTCACGTATCTCTACGGATCCTTGATACATTTCAACATCTGCTAACAAACTTCTTGTTCGACTGAGCATATATATGATATAGATTGTGGACAAGATGTGAAGGAAAACAGGGGATTGATAGCTACAACGTTGTCTGGGAGTAATGTGTGTTCAGGAGGGGCAAGCATTGCAGTAAAATGGCAGGGCACAAGAGCAGGAGTGGGAAGAAAGTATAAGGGCAGGTTAAATGTGTGTGGCAAAGGGGCAGGCTATGAAGGTGGGAGGGGTGAGCACTGCAATAAAAGCAGCAGGGGCACAAGAAAGCACATTGCAATCAAAATGGCAGGAGGACATGGAGGAACAAGGGCAGATTAACAACATGTTTGCAATCAAACAGTGGGGGGAAGAAAAAGCATGACAGTAGATTGAAAGCGTATTGCAATAAAAAGGACAGTGAGTTATGAAAGCAGGAGGGATAAGTGTTGCTGTGTTGCAATAAAAATGATGGGAGGAGGAATCACAAGGGCATGTTGCAATAGAAAGGATGAAGGGATGAGAAAGCACAAGGAAGGATTGACACCATGTTGTAATAAAAATGGCAGGGGGACAAACCTGGAATCACAAGGGCGAGTTGCAATAGAAAGGATGGAGGGATGATGAAGTGCAAGGGATGATTAGCACATTGCAATAAAAACGACGGGGGGATAAGGAAGTGCGGGGGAGGATTGACAGCATGTTGTAATAAGGATGGCAGGGGGGCGAGCCTAATGAAGGCTGGAGGGATAGGCATTGCAATAAAAGTGGCGGAGACATGAGGAAGCATGCACAATAAAGCACATTGCAATAAAAATGATAGGGGAACAAGAAAGCATGGGGAAAGATTGACACTGTGTTGTGATAAAAATGCCAGGGCCACAAGCCTGAAAGCACCAGGGCATGTTGCAATACAGACAGTGGGTGGTTGAGAGCGTATTGCAATAGAAAGGATGAAGGGATGTATTGCAATAAAAATGATGGTGGGCTATGAAGGCGGGAGGGATAAGTGTTGCTGTGCTGCAATAAAAATGGCAGAGGGACAAACCTGGAATCACAAGGGTGGATTGCAATAGAAAGGATGGAGGAATGAGGAAGCATGAGGATTGACACCATGTTGCAATACAAACAGTGGACCACAAATGCAGGAGAGGCAAGCATTGCAATAAAATGGTGGGGGCAAGGACTCGGAGGGAGCACAGAGGCTGATATGTTGCAATATACATAGATGGCAGGCCATGAAGGTGGGAGAGGTGAGCATTGTAATAAAATGGTGGGGGCAAGGAGGAAGCATGGAGGCTAGTTGACAGTGTGTTGCAATAAAGATGGCAGACCACAAAGGTAACTGAGGTGAACATTGCAATAAACAAGGGGAAAGGCGAATGTGAATTGAAAACATGTTGCAATAAAAATGGTGGATTATGGAGGGATGAGGAAGTGCAAGGGAGGATTGACCACGTGTTGCAATAAAAATGACAGGGAGATGAACATGGAGGCTGGTTGACAGTGTGTTGCAATAGTAAAGACAACAGGTGATGAGGGTGGGAGAGGTGAGCATTGCAATAAACGAGGAGTAGAAGCAATTGGGAGCAACATTGTATTGCAATGGAGGGGGCAAAATAGCTAGGGAATGAAGTACAGTGTACATTGCAACACAAAGGGCAATAATGACAGGTATCTATGCAACAGGCCTCCAGGATGTGGTGTAATTCCAACATGGCAATGTTGAGGAACTGGTTACTTTGTCACATCACCTTTATTGTTTTTGTGCTAAGCTTCAATGTCAGGAATTTCTTAGTGCTAAACAGACCACACTAGATAATTACAGTATATGAAAGACAAACATGTAATTGAGCTGTAGTTAGTGGTATCCAATGTTCATTGCTGACTTACTGCTGAGCATGGCCATGCAGGGTCACTGTGGGAAAAAACACAGTCTTGTATATATGTAGGTGGTAATGCATCAGGGTTTTGGCAGTTCTGACAGTATGCATTATGAGTATTTATACTGTAGTAGAACTGTTGTGATCTTACATGCTATTCTACTTTTTCAGCCTTAGTAACCCCCTAAAGGTGGGGTTGCCCCTTACACCCCTTTTCCTTGGACTCTTTCTCTCTTTATCTTATCTTATCACATCATACTGTATGATCATGGTAACCTTCCACTCTCTTTCCTCTTTACCCATGTCTAGACCTTATGGTCCAGCCTCCACATCTAGAACAACACATGATATATACATTCCTTAAATCTCCATATTCTAGATCCCTTATCACATACCATAACATCATTCCATACTTACATTACTCATCCTATTCCCATATGATATCATACCCTACACCCTTAAGGCTTACCCTTAGCCCACCGCAGTCATTACTTTTGCTATATAAACCCTAGCCTCTGGACTCAAACTCCTCAGTTCAATTCTAGTTGTCTAGTATTTTCTCTGTGAATACTCACTAGGCAAAGTAAGCCCTAGTACAAACTGAGTACCAGAAGAACTCCAAGATCAAGATCTTGCACCAATGTGCATTATCTCCTCTTTCTTTCTCTTGTCACCACCACTTTATTCCCCTTTCAGAAGCTTTCTCCTTTTAGGTTTATATAGGTCCAGCATTACTACCCAAAACCTTACGTTCTCTCAGTTTAGTTTCATAACAAGAACCATTCTCCATATGCTACACCTCAGTAACTGTCCATTACAGTATACTGAGGTGAGCTACACATTTACTCAGTCTTACCTATTTACTGACATACCTTAAATCCTACTGCGTACTACAGGTATTGTCAATACTAGTAACTGTCCATTACAGTATACTGAGTCCTACTGCATACTACAGTTGGGAGTTCTGAGGCTTCTTATTCACTGTGAGCCTTTCTGTGGATTGGGACACCAGACTGTGGTGGTCTGTGGAACACTGTGATTTTGGGGGATTTGCTGAGTCAGTTTGCTGATGGGCACTAGCACTCAGAGCAGCCTCCAAAGCCTTTGTCAGTGAAGGCCCAACTTGCAACAGAACTGAATGGCATGTTTGAGGTTTTTGTATTCAAGAGGTTCATGTTCCAGTGCCCAAGAAACACCAAGAAGAAGAGTATACATGATGGAAAAAGATCGGGCGATAAGCCAACTTCCACAAATGTTGCGCCGCAGCGGCGACGTAAATTATGGCTTCGCGGCACCTGCCATACATGACACGTGAACGCGCTGGAAGTCCGTCAATATCATTAACGATTAATGATCACGATCAGCAGTCCATATCGCGATATAAAGATAGATACAGATAACGACCATCAACAATACACAGGCATTTCTTCGGATCATCTTCGTCACTTCACGACATCTCATCAATACATACAGAACAAAAGAAATGAGATCGAAAATGGGACGAGGGGCATTCAATCTCACATGGTGCCATAAGTATAGGCTAAGATAGAGAGTCTATTGTTCAATGCGAACCAGCGTGGAAGGAGAGCGGCGTTTTACGATCGATGTGATGCCTTGGGATTGATAGGATATGACAATAGACTAGTCGTCCGTGTGCGTGAAAAATCAGTCAACAAAAATTGATCACGGGCCCATTGCCCGGTTTTGCATACACTGCCACCCGAAACGTGCCAGCGTTAGAAATGAGAAGCACTGCTAAGCGTTGTTCTTGACCGGAGTGCATGTGACAACGTGTGCAGTTCATTCCATGCCACGTCGGTACCGCAAACCAATATGGACAAGACAGCTGCATTTCACGGTGGTAAATGCGACGAATGCGTTGGGCTTTGCAAAGGTATGGCGATGGACTTCTCGGCCGTATCCGTCAAGGCGCATTAATACCCCTTGCATGCTTGTGCGTACACAGCCACTTGTCAAGCGAACGTTGAAATGAAGGCACCGTCGTTCGAAGAATCAAGTATTTGGCGCGCTGGAAACGCAGTTTCAAACTTGTGCCACGTTTTGGAGAAGCTGCGTGCGAGATTTGAACCGGAGCGCTCGACTCAGGTGATGAAAGGCATGAAAGAGATCAGTGACGGGGCGCGTTGGGGTGGACGAGGTCGTTATCGAGATTGAAATGCGCGACCCAGTCAACGCCGACAACCGGAGTTTGCTCGTTTCAGTGAGGTTTGACAATTGCGCCCTGATCTGCGGCGGAAAGTAGGGTTGGATCGCGACGACGACGGGGTCGGGAGCCAGAAATTGCCCTAACGGCCCTCTCAGTCACGGTGGTACCTTACCATGCTGCCCAGAAGGTAGCTGACCAGTGAAACGGTTAGCCGAGAGGACTGTTGGAACCAAATTATTGCCAGGGGCCACCCACTGTAGCACACAGGACAGCGCTTTCTGCGGGCGCATCTTGGAATGTGAAAAGTTCTGGCAGTACCCACCGCCATGACGTCCCGGAAAAACGAAGAGCGATAAAAAAAATTCGGGGGTCAATCCTAGAATAAACCCCTTAAAAACGGGGCACGATGTTGCCTTTCCTCCGTGACGACAACGCTCTCGCCAAACGCTGGGGGATGGCTGCTGGGATGTGTGAAATACGACGGATGGCGTGTTGGCACTAGATGAACCTACGTGGATTCAAGGTTTCGCTCCCAGGCAGCCAGCTACAACGATCAAAGGAAAAGAACAAAGTGCCACTCCATGATTCGACCAACCTTCATCGGCACGACATGTGACATCGCAAAAAAATGGATTGATGATTCTGTATGGGCGACCGACAGACCGGGTCACCAGGATGGTGAGGCGCCACCGTATCAAGGAATGGAATCGTTGATCCGGGTAGGCCCCAATGTCACGCGTCATATGTGCCAGATGTCAACCAGCGCTGGGAATTTCGTAGTCGGGCGTGGGGGTGGGTGCCGAATTGACAGCGACGATGACGTGACGACAGGAAAAGTGGTCGTCAGGTAAAGGACACCACCGATAAGTATGTGTCGGCAAGGACGTGGCGCAAGTAACGGAACGTTCTTCTATTCGGTCAATGACTGAATATCGTGACTCGTCCTCACCAGGATCTCGTTGGGATCAGCTGTGGTATGATTGCCAGTTTGCGAACGCTACTGGCGTGAATATAGAATTTCTTTGGGAGTGAGAAAGCCAGATCCGGTCGATCTGACTTTGGGACGGGTTGGAGAATGGAAGGTTACCTGTGCTTACACAAGCAGGTAACTGAGGGTGAACTCTATAGATCCATAACAGCCAAATTTCGCGACCTGGTGTCACGTTCTTGCCTTGTCAAACGTTGCATTGACAGTGGAGCTGCCAATGCTTCAATGCCCTGCTCACAGCATTCCAGGTAAACGAGTTCCAACGCGCTTAACCGACGTCTTCGGGAAACGAACGTGGGAAACGGCGCCTTTATACTTGCGCCACGCCCCCATCACCTCACCATTCTCGTTTTGATTCCATCACGGCTTTGTTTTTTCGCCCTTGCTTCGTTGGGGAACCTAGGGCGGACGTGACGACTGCGACGAACGACGACGACGATACCTAACCATGGCGACGGCCACGTCGAGAATGTCGCTCGACCCTCCGCTGTCTCTCATCGACCTCCCTCATCCCCATGCGAGAGTCCCAGATCTCGCCCCTGCCGTCCATTCTCAGACTCACCGTGTGTCCTCAGAGTCCCAAGCACCCGGACGTGCCTCGCCCTCACCCCGGGTATCACGACGCACGGCAGTACCCTTCCTCCTGGAAGCCTTTCCTGCTCCACCCAGTCACATTCCTGGAACGCCAGCCAGTGTTTCGCCCACCAGTCGTTTGAATAACCCGTCCATCCTCACGTCTACAACAAACTGGTTGCCTTCGACGTCCGCTGGTTCTGCGGTATGCCCGAGTCCCGTCAACCCATCGAATTCCAATGCGATGTCGCCAGCGTCACCCAAGTTGGTCGCTGCAACAGTGGTGCCACACAACAACCCACCTCCATCGTCACCTCCTACTGTTCCCCTCCCGCCTGTCCCTGGACCCTCCACTGTCACGCGAGACCTTTTCACGACACATCGTGCTTTACAAACAGCTGCCCGCTCTGCGTCACCTGCCCTCTCGAGGACCGAGTCTCAACGATCCCAATCGCGTTCAGAATCACGGCCACGGCTATCTCTCGACGATAACGAGCCGGTGCGTGGGAGACGCAGACAAGGTTCATTGTCTTCACTGCGGAATCCCGTACATTCAATAGGTGAACATGATGAAACGATAGCGGAGGAGCCTTGCCCGCCTCCGCCCCTGCCCTCAGCTGCATCACAATCGCCTCCATTCTTGGGTTCAGTTGCTGAAAGGAAGAGCCATGATCAATCGCGGGGCGATAGCCTGGACATTCTTCGTCCTTCCTTCTCCCGCGTGGCTGCCGCCGCTCTTCCTCCAGGCGATACGCCGTATACTGAGGACTCGATAGCAAGCATCGACATGAGCGATCTGAATGCGATCAAATCGGACAATGAAGGTGAGGGTGACGAACAGGCTTCTCGTCCATCTCCGCGATTTCCACCTCTACCCCGTTCACAATCACAACATCCTATTGATCCCCCGCCCCCTGCCCCTCCCTATATCCACACGCCGCACAAACCGAGCGAGTCGTCGGATCACTCTGTACACGTGTCTTCTACTTCGGAAGATGTGGACACGAGGGATCGCGCCATGTCCCCGGAGATCACGCAAATCATCTCGACCACCCCCCGTCTGCGAAAGCGCTCAACACCCTCACGCTCACGTGATTCAAGTTCCACGCGGAATCGGAAAGACAGTGATGTACCGCCAGTCCCGACAAGCTCTCGCAGAGTCAAGGCGCCATTGGCCACGAAAGCGGGAAGGTCGAGTGGAGGTGATGAAGCTATTTGTGCTGCTGGAGAAGACTCAGATTCGAGTCTTGATCTGCACACTCCGCTGCCGTGGGTGTCACGTTTCAGGCATATCTTAGGCTTTAGCGCTAAATATGGACCCTTTCTAGCCAACTGATGTTGCGTCATGGGATGCTCTCTCCCAACTCGAAACTACTGCCACAGCTGGAAGTGGATCCGACGCGACTCAGTATCATGTCTGGGTTGTCTTCGTCGTCTTATGTATCAAATGGGTCGAACTTTTCGCTGATGTCGACGACAAGCACTTCCTCGAAGCACCGCAAAGATGCGAGAGATACTCCACAAAGGAGGGTCAGGCATCGCGATGGCAAATTGCTCAAGGGTGGTATTGGGTTGACGACTGGGCTCGGGTGGAGTGACAGGTTGGTGTCTTCTTTCTTTCTGTCTTCCTTGGATGAAGCTGTGTGATTCTCGCGGAGAGACTCGCCTCGAACGCGGGCAAAGATGGAGGATGGTCGCTTATATGTTAGGGTGGATGGGACGCTTTCCATTGGGGGCGGCCCTGTTCCGTTCCGACGGTTGTGTCGAGTCTCTCCTCTTGTCGTGTCATCCCCTTTTCGGTTGTTGACGCTGTTTTGTGTTTGCAGCGAAGACGAAGACGCACCATCGCAGCTGACTCGACGCGTGTCCGGTCTCGTCTTGTCCCGCCGTACCTCGTCTTCCTCCATCGCGTCCAACCGGACCCCCAATTCACCCAACCCCCTCGCCAGATCCATCTCCCACAGCATCCTCCGCGAGGTCGATGAGCACGAAAGCGGACCTCACCCCGATGAGTTTGGCTATTGCCCTCGCTCCAGCCTAGCAACAAGGAGCCTTCCGTCCAGGAGCAAACCCGTCAGTCGCGTTGCAAGCGTCCGCAGTACCGGCTCATCCCTCGCGCGCTACAGTAGCTACTCCACTTCCTCGACTGCTCCCACAGGTCTTCGTACAAGAGCCGGTTCAGCCTCGGAATCCAGCATATACGCTGCTTCCATCGCTTCCAAGCCGGACAGCTTTACTTCCGAGGTGAACAGTGGACTCATGCCAGGCATCCGTGAACACGATGATGGTGTAACGCCGACACGTGCCGAGTTTGAGCGCTCCAGCATCGGCAGCCTCAACGGAGGCTCTGGTGCCGACCCTCACACGCCGAGCAGTACAGCGTCCTCTGGCAGTCTTCCATTCCCAGCTACCCCCGAGAGCGCTGAGGAGATCATACAGCTACAATTGGTATACTATCAGGACAAGGTCCTCCCGCCTCTCCCTAGCGCGAGGGGCAAGTATCCCTCCACCCTTAGCCTCCGATCACAATCAGCTTCGTTACAGCGCCCACGCACCTATTCAAATACCTCTTCGGTGTCCAATAGCTCGATGCTTGGTGTACCTCCCGGTGACGTCAGCTCGAAAACCGCTTCCTCGACGTCGACGACGAGACCGTCGCTTACAGAACGGCATGCAAAAACGGCTATCCCGGCAGCGTCACCCCGTCCGTCCCTCAGTGGCACTCCGAGGCCATCTTTGACTATCCCGAGGCCATCTTTGACCATTCCGAAATCCTCCTTGTCTCCCCAGTCTCCAGCATCCGGACTACCACGGCCGACTACGCCATCGTTGTCCGGCGATGCAAATGCCGGCCAGGGATATACACCTCGTCCTCTCAGGCTTGTGAGCAGTGGTTCTCCACTACCATCCCCTACTTTATCAGCTAATGCTTCCCCCTCTAACCAGGCGGAGCTAAATCAATCCCCGGCCAAGGGTCTCCAGCCCGGCGAACAACCCCCGCGGCCCGGTCAGGTACTGACATACAACCGGAATCTACATGACAAACTCAAACTACGCACGCTCTCTATGAATGCTGGACCCAATCGCGCACAAGCGCCGATGGCCTCACCGGGAGGTACGCAGTCGCTGTTCATGCCGTCGCCAGGGGCCGCATCCGCTCCGAGTTCGGCCGTATCAACGCCGGTCACTGCTCTGTCGCAGTCACCTTTGTCAAGTTCGAGCCCCGGTGGGGAGGGTTTTCGTCCGAAACCCAGGACGGGCACGGGTATGATATATCGGACTAATCTGAACGTGGGCGCCGTGGCTGCGAGCAGGATTCGGGTCCCATCGACGGGCCCAAGGTAGAGAACCGAGGTCCAGTCGTTGGGTTCGAGGAAGGTTGGATGGGGATGTGGGTGAGAGACAAACACGGTTTGCATTGCGCAGTTATGATGGGTGGCATTCGTGGGCAGTGTCTCGGTGGTGCAGTGTGATCTAAAACAGATGGGAATGATTGGTTGCGGTGATAAAGAGGCGTTTCTGACGGATTTCTTCTTTTCCTTTTCTTTAACTAGTCATGGGGTTGCGATATGACGTTGTGCGCAGTCCAGCTGTTACAGCGAGAAGCTCTCCCTGGTACGAGCCATTCTCGTGGATGAAACAGATGGCGAATTACTGACTACCTTGTCTAGGTCGCTTCCCATCATCCCTTATGAGCGCTGGTCACATCATCTCCTTATTCATGACTTGCATCCACGTTCGACCCGAGGTGGCGTGGACCGGAATAGCCTGCTGAATATAATGTTTCCGGTATCTGGTCGACTGATCCCAAAACGCAATGATTGCACGCTTGGATTTGTTCGCACACAACATCATTCATTCTTGGCGTCGCGCTGCGGCATGCAGACCCCGCGTTGAGACCGAAATTCGACCCCATTATCAAACCGAACCTTTCAAGGAGTTCCTATCCCCTCCTTTGTTCGCATGCTGCTACGTTCGGTGGTGCCACCCATCCATTTTACTCACACGCCGCACATTCATCTCCACATCCATTCAGTCATAGACTTGAACCCTCTCCAGAGAAACATGACACATGTCCCAATTCGTTATGGATACCCTCGTCCTCATGCCACATTCCCCTCTTTAAAACCTCGCTCTCGTTTGCATAATTTAAGTACTCCGCGATCCACGCGTTCGCACACACATTCCTTTTGGTTTTTTCTTCGATTTACCACTCCTTGGCGATATTTTCTCTTGAACGGTCATATGTTATGCACTCCATATTAGTTGCACGTACATATACGTGAGGATTTTCATCTACACCGGCGTTTTCTGTTTTCCTTGCGTTCCCTGTACGAGTACTACGGCATAGACAAGTATACCTTGGAATCACACATGACATACTTTCTCAGCAAGGCGACTTGCTAGGGAACGAGGACTCAGAGAACATAAGTAGTCTGAATCTGTACTACACCAACCAACTGAGTAAGCACTCCAGGAACTGAACTGCAAGAATACGTTGGTGAAATTTTGAAACAAGGCCAGCCACAGCACAGCACTGGACTTCAAAAAAACAAAACAAAACAAAAACACAGAACAACAGCGTCGGAGATACACCGCCATGGCGGCCCGGATCGCACCGTTTGCACTCAAATATCCGCTCCCGTTCGTTCAGCTGTATCGCCGATATCAGAGGACTGTCTTGACCCAGAACTGACGGCTCTCACGACTGGAAAGTTGGTGGCAGCTTGAGTGCCGTTATTGCAACCGATTCGGACATCGACCCAGAGCCAGTCTAGTGAAGGATGACATCTCCAGCTGCCAGCCCAGCAGAGACCCACTCGTCCACACTCGTCCGTACACTGCCCACCCGACCCATCCGACCCACCCGAGAAAAGCACCGGAAGCACCGGGTACATACTCACCCTGTTCTGCGCCAACTTATAGATATTGATGGGCCTGAGAAATCACGTACACACCAATGAGGACGGCAACGGTCCAAGCACCATCTCCTCACACTACCCGCAGGTTATCTAGTCAATCCCACAAGGTATAACGGGGCTTGATCCATCCATAATACCAGCTCACTCGGTTTGAGTGTGGTCGTGAATCGCAGAGACGTGTCCCAAACCCATGAGTAACACTCTTCTTAGACACTGGTATCGATTCATAATCTCTTCGATGGCGCTTTCGTCCTCTGGCAGATGTCTCGGCAGCAACCCGAGTTGGCAGTGATCCTCGGGAGTCGGAAGTGGGACACATTGGCACCGTACGCATAATTGGGGTCCACCTGGAGCTTGAACGGTGACATGCTGTAGCATGACATGACGTGTTGCCATCCATCGCAGCGACTTTACCCCGCGCGGTGACCTAGGGCAAGTTTATCAGCACCACCCCGCGCACAGATGCGTCCCCTCGACTCGTACCGTGTCCTTCGCTCCCGGTCCTGGTTCTGGTGATGCCATACGCCTTGGTCGGCACGCCCACCAAGTTCGGACTACACACAGACCTACCCAAGAGTGAATGGGAAGAGAGATACAGTACCTTTCAGTGCATGCACCAAAAGTTCGTGTTAGGGACGAGCATGCCGCAACGTAAGATTTGCCACTGAACGCGCCCAAACGCATGGTCTTCCGATGTCGATCAATGATTTCGAAGCCCTCAGCTTCATCTGAGTGTGGGACACCATGCAAAATCTAGTAGCGGATAACACAGGTTCCGTCGCTTCAAGAAGCCTTGCCTCGTTGATGATCACGGTTGGCTTAAGCAAGGGCTGCAGATGACCATCAAAAAAGAACCGACAGATCGTCGCTCACCGGCACCTTTCTTTCGGAAACAAAGAAAAACGGAAAACAGCATGAGATGATGTGGAACAGAATCTATTCGGTTGCTGCAATGTCCGAAACAAAAACGAGCCAGCAAAGAGAGGTGCGCTCGGAGAATCCCGGGAGAACACAGCGCGCTACTTGAAACATAAAAAAGACGACATTATGCCTCCCACAACATACTAATTCTACATCATGGTGAAATTGGGAACCACGGAACTTCTGGTTGCAGGCGAGTCTGGGGTGTGTGTGCAGAAGGAGGTGAGTGCAGGGTGATGCACAACGGTCACGAATTACAATAGGTTACCTTCAAAGCTCGATGTTGATTCGTATCACGCCGTCCCCGAGTGGTAGGAGGGTTACAATCAGGTGAGTTAGAAAGCCTGCAAAACTTGATTGTTTCACCACGGCACATGGCGATGCTGAATCGGTGGTGGTCCGTGGACATGCTTGTATAGGACTCAGTACCAAGAGTCGCTCGAACCACGATGCCAATGATGAACATGTGCAAACCCACTGCGCCTCAAGACAGGTCAGAACGCCATGTTTGAAACTCAGAGTGGATGGTTGGACAATGTCGTCCTGATCCGAGTACCCACGACCACCAGCAGCTGGGTCTCTCTTCCAAAAAGGCTCAAGCGGAAATTGGTTAGGAAGATGTACATGCCCTAAGTTAGTAAGTTGAGTAAGTTACCCCATCTTTTCCATATTTCTCGACGACTTTCGTCATTTTCAGCTCGGCTCCTGTTGCTTGCGCCCCCACTTTCGTCTCTTGCGTTCCCAAGCCATCAGCGCCAAATCTAGATAGGAGCATGCACGTCTTCCTGCCACCTGGCCGGGCCCGTGGGGCGTCGAGGCTCTGAATTTGTAGGTATCGTTTCAGGTGCCGTACTTCAACGTACTTCAAGCACTGACGATCTTGTCTTGAGGAGAGCCGATCGATTATCGGGTGGGCGCCCTTCCTGCATTGGGCGACGCAGAGCATTGAGGTCCCCGTTCACGCTTCTTCGTTGATCGGATCCATCTTCCTGGGTCAGGTGCGATGGGGCACCGATGTCGCGCTTGAGCAGCTGGACGGCTGAAACGGGTCCACAGTCATTTAGTTGACAAATACTCTTCGTGGAGGGTGTGAATCGGCTGTTCTAGATTGGGATCGTCTCGACGGCGTCCAGCATATATAGTGGGTCCCACCGTTCGCCTTTCATTTCCTCACCGTTGTATCTGTATCACCACTGTGAGCCGCTCTTTCCAATTAGCGCGATCCCTGGGTGACCGTTCGTAATTTCAGCTGAATCAATATGCCTCTCAAGATCACATACAGTGGTACCATCGCACGATGGCTCCCCAAGGACCCCAAGGACATCCGGAAGTACCAGAGCGACCTGCTCGTTCAGCTCGTCAACAAGGGTGTCTGCACGCGAGCAGGCGATGTTGACGACAAACAGCTTTCTCTCGTCATCCTCGAATTCAAGAAACTGATCGAGGAGAACGCCGAGATATTCAGAGACTTTCACGAGATGTTTGATCAGGTTCCTGCTAACACGGACACTGACCAACTCTCGGTAAGTGGCTGGGGTGACGATCATTGATCGTATTCACCACACTGACATTGATTATTTTACGTCGGGGTTAGATCACGAACTACTTGCAGCTCCTCGCTGTTCTCGATAGGACCATCACTGTGGCGCCGACGTACAGCTACGTCAGCCCTCTCGTGAGCGGTGTTCCGATGTACGGTGTCCTCGCTCCTTTCTGCAACACTGAGGCTGGCTACCGCGCGTTCACTAATTCTAAAGTGAACGAGATGTTCCATAAGATCTTTGACGAGTGGACGAGGTTCCTCGTCTCTCCAGCGTCGCGCGAGGTCCTGGTCACTACGGAGGGAGGCTGGTTCAGCCCCGATGCGCTACAGGTACAAGACGACCGCCTTGGCATGCCTTTTGCGCAGGCGTGGGTGTGCTATCCAGAACAGCCCCACATGGGCTTTACGTCCTGGGACGACTTCTTCGTCAGACGATTCAGAGAAGGTGTCCGCCCCACCGTTGCGCCCGACAACTCCGAGTTCATCAACACTGCCTGCGAGGCCATCACATACCGAGTCGCCACCGACGTACAAGCGATGGATGAATTCTGGATCAAGGAGGTGCCTTACTCCCTCGACCATATTCTTAACTACGACATCCTCGCGTCCCAGCTGGTCGGCGGGACTGTCTTCCAGGCGATGCTCAGCTCGCTGGACTATCACCGTTGGCACAGTCCCGTCGATGGGCGTGTCGTTAGTACTTCCATTATCCCCGGCACGTACTACGCCGCGCGTCTGGATGACGATCCGGACCCGGACGTCATCTCCCGTTCGCAAGGCTTTGTCACCGCCATCTCTACGCGCGCGCTCATCTTTATCGAGTCGGACAACCCGTACATCGGGTTGATGTGTTTCGTCGGCGTCGGTCTGGGAGAAGTTTCGACGACGAAGTTGGAGGTGAGGGCAGGGGATCGGCTCAAGAAAGGGGACGAACTCGGGTCATTCCGCTTTGGGGGGTCGACACATTTGTTGGTGTTCCGACCCGAGACCCAGTTGACGTTGTTGCCCGGTCCGGAAGATCCGGAAGAGGCGAGATTGGTTGGCACTTTGTTGTTCCATGTGGATAACGGCACTACTGCCTGAGTCAACGGGCAGGATGGTGGAATTAATTCCAAGAAAGTGTACGATACGACTGTAAGATGTACCAAGAAGCTTGTATCGCGATCTGCTTTGATATGATTTCCTTGAAATGAGAATATGCATACTGCTGGGATGTGTTTCCAGCATCCTCCCGCTTAGGAAAAGTGTTACATGCATATACAGGTAGTATCAAAAGATACGGTAAATCGTCGTTGGGAGAGAGTCCAGGTTGGTGAGCCCTGCTGATCCAAGTTCGAAATGTCTCTGTATCAACATCTCGTGAAGTCTCTGAATACCTCAGTACCCTCGATCAGTGTCTTGAATTTGAGGATGATAAGAGAAAGTTGTTCCTCGTTCGCATCACCTGCGCGTGGAGACACCCTTGTTGATAGGTTGAGCGAGCAAGTCGTTCTGGCGTTTCCGGATGATCCTTGGAACTTATTGGGGAACCGTCATGCGACAGCACTACCATTGTATGCGATCTTCAAAGGTATACTGATGCAATGGTGAGAACGAAAGGCGAACGGTGGGACCCATCAAACAGATGTTGAATACCTGACAATCTAGAACAGTCGAATCACACAGTTGATGAAGAGTACCCTTCAACGAAGCGACTGTGGGCTCGTGTCAGCTGCCAAAGCTGACCGAGCGCGACATCGGTGCCCCATAGCACCTGACCCAGGGGAATGGGATTCCATCAGTATGTGAAGAATCGTGAACGGGGAACTCAATGCTCTGCGCCGCCCAATGCGGAAGCGAAATAGAAAGCCCCATCCGATCAATCGGTCCTCTTCAAAACAATATTGAGTCAGTAGTACTTGAAGTGTTTTGAAGTACGGCATCTGAAACGATACCTACAAATTCGGGAGCTTCGACGCCCCACCGTGGGGCCCGAAGACGAAGATGATCAGGCAAACGTGCGTGCTCTAGGCTATCCAGATTTGGGGTTCATGGCTTGGGAGTACCAAAGCGAAAGCCGCGTACAGGGTCGCGTTCTTGCCCAGCGGACGTTCGAGGGTGGTGGTGGTAGTTGAACGCGATACCTTATCTTAGCGAATCTGATGAGTCTATTACCACCATTTTTGGAAGTTCGTTCCCATCCGCCAGTGTTTCAAACTCCGCGCTTGTAGTAATCAAGTAAATATATGCAAACAACACCGATCGGACCTTGTACTAGTAACTACTGAGTACCTCCCCGACAACGGTGTTGTTCAATCCACTCTGATTGCGTTGAACCGGATCACGCGCGTGTTGAGCACATTTGCATCTAATGGTATACCCAGAAACCACGCAAGGATCGTACAGTTCGTGTGTTGGATAACAAGGAATGCAGGAAATGCTCCCGAACCACGGATGTAAGATGAAGATGAAATGTACAAATTACCGATAGAGTCAGAACGCCGCGACCCAGTCTCCATCAACGGCACTGTGCGCTCGGCGTTTGCTCAATATATGTCCAGTGTTACGCCAACTCAAAGCTTTGCCTGTGCCTGTGCCTTTTCAGCCAACTGCTTTTCCCGGCGTTTTCGAGCGAGGAAAGCACGCCCTGCTCGACTTGTGCTCTCTCTCCCGAGGATATCAGAAATCCACGTGCCTATTTCTGCAAGCAACGGAAGAGATACCGGGCCAACGTCCCATCTCGGGCCCAGAATGGAAGATAATGTTCGTGAAGGTGCTGGCAGACGAGGGAGATTAGCATGGAATGATGTAAAGGGGACGTGCTGACCAGAGTATGGCTCTCCGATGTCACCGTAGAGAGACTCTCCTGTGAGAGCGTACACGACGTCCTCTGTGGCAACATTCCCGGTAGCCCCGGGGGAATAAGGACACCCGCCGAGTCCACCGACCGAGGCATCAAAAGTGCGCAACCCCATATCGAGCGCGGTGAATATGTTCGCAAGCGCCGTCCCATTCGTGTCGTGGAA
>JBBPNW010000492.1:333-16397 GCA_038091115.1 Rubroboletus rhodosanguineus
CGGTCACGTCTGATGAGTGGCGCCTTACGGATAACTAACCACGCGCATCCATGGGCTCAGGCGGGGAACATCAAGGAAAGGGGAGCGCATGCGGACTCACGAGGACGCGAGGTCAGTACTGCACTTGATTGGGACCGAACCGACTTGGGGTTCGGAGGCAGACTTGGTTATTTACTTGATGTGGATATATATTCCCATTAGTACATCCACGTGACTTTCGAATATTGGAGTCTATCGAGGTATTCCCGTTCGATTCATGTCTTGACACGCTCGGACGCCCTTAGGACGACAACCATCGCGTTCCCTGCCTCAAGGCTTCCGCGATCCGCTCAGCATATCTTGTTCAGATTGGCAGATTGGCTTTTGCGTCCCACCTTCCAGAGCATTGCGTGTATATCTCTTGCATTTCTCGAGTCTCGGGCTGGAATGCACTCTCCTAGCAAAGATTTCTGTTCATAGGTACGTGTGTATTCTTATGCACCTACAACTTACTGAACCTAGCTCATAGGGCCTCACTATTTTTCTCGAATCAATATAACATCTCCTTGCAATGACCAACGTCAAACCACACGGGCGTCTCACCGTTGGCAAAGTTGTGGCCCGCAGGAAACCTGCACTTACGTATCAATCTCCGACTCAGAATACTGCGATATTGCAGCCCGAGACCCTCTTTACATTACAGAGTGCCACTGCGCCTCCTCTGCCATTATCACCTCCAACTCGGCTCTCTCCGTTGCCTGAGCCATCCCAAAGAAACGCCATCATGGGTCGTCATCATATGATCACTCCCCTCTTGCCATTGTATCACCCTTTCGGTCCGCTAGCATTATCGCTCCCAGATTTGGACCCGACTGCGTTCGGCTTGCCCGCTCCGGTGGCTGTATTCGATGATCCCACGCGTCGCTCCTCCAACCGCCAACGCCGACCCACAGCTAAGGTTCGTGATGCGGACGAACCCGCTACGTCCCATCCACCCTCGTTCGTCGCAGTGACGCCTACTGTCGAACCCGAGGTTAAGGAAAGGTCAAGTCCGCGCCGGAGACGCGGAGGCGGCCCCGGTGGAAAGCGAAAGCGCAGGGAGCCAGAAGATGGGGATGCCACGTACCCCGCCAAACGTCCACGTAATCCAAGGTCTTCAGGGGTTATCTCGGGAATGTCAGGTGCACGTGCTTTGAGCAGGGAAGAGGGATCGCCTACGCTTTCTAATGGACACTCGCGGGCCTCACCTCTTGAGGCCGGACGAAGTGAGCTTGGTGAGAAGAAACCTGAGCGGCGAACGACCCGGTCGCGCAAAGTCATCGCGCGACGGGACTCGACCGCGAGTGAAGACACGGCGACATCAGCTTCCCCCTCTGTGTCTGCAACTAACACTGCCGTCCCTCGGGTTGCGTCAAGTGGAGAGCCGATGGAAGCGGACGAACCCGGAGTCATAGACGCTACGGACGATGCCCCTCCTGGAGTTGAATCCAAAAAGGTAGAACCCGACGGTGTCCCTGTTCCTGAGAAACAGGGAAGTTAGTGGTACAAATGCACGCTTGAGCGTCGCAAGTGGTAGCATGTGGGTGCGGCCGGCGACACCGACACTCTCGTTTTCATTCCCTTGTATCCAGCACCACAACTATTTCCCTCCTTCCAACACGATCATGATTTATATTGTATGTCACGCTAAACCATTCTCCTTGGCTATTTTCTGTATATCAGGACGTCCCGTACCAGAATGAAATTGAACAGAGGCCTGCACTCAGGGATGTGTCGTGGCATCAACGGGAGCGCAGGAGGTGTCTGTATGTCGACTGAACTCTCGCCTATGGGTATCTGCACCTCTGGTTCATGAAGATGTTGAGATTTTTACCCCGATGGGAGGGAAAGATGTGGCAGCGTACACGAGCATCAGGACGTGGGATCCAAGATGTACCATGCCGGGTTCCGGTACCGTGATTGTCAGATCGACATGGTACGTGAACAGGATTGGTCACCAATGTCCAGGGCATCGTGTGCAATCACTGGCTGACAAGTGAGACACTAACATAAAGAGCAAAGACAAGGACATGCGGGGATGTTGGTCTGGTGACCAGACAGCCGAATGAGACACGCTGTCGAATCATTCGAGGGCCAGGTCAGCAGACAACGGTGGTGATTGACAGTCGGTGCGCCCACGAGTCTCTCGAAAAGTCGCTATCTTCTATTCCGGTCACGGTGTGGAGTGGGAGGAGGGTTAAGACCATTTGAGGCAAGGTTAATGTGAAACGTCAGACTCTCGAAAGAGGCTCGACGGCTTCACAACGAAGAGTTCAAGACTTATCACGAAAGAGCAGTTTAAGCCCTATATTCGTAGACAGAAAGAACTGGGGAAGTACACTAGTTTATCCTAGCTTTATAGTAGTTTTATCGGTCGCTATAGTATGTCGTACGTACTTTGTAAAATACCGGTGTCGAGTTGAATCGGCACTAACGCTAAGAAAACAAGTCATGGTGTGAGTCACGAGCTTAGACACATGACACCATTACATAATGCTTGTACCCAAAGCGAGTTGACATCATACCATATGGATCACTCGTTCGGACCTCTGCAAGCTTCGCAATGATTTCCCGACCGATTCGCATGTGTTCCGCGCCCATTAAACCACTCTTTTCACCCCCCACTCTCCTTCGCACTCTCCCTCTCCCCCCCAACTCATGGAGCAGTTCGCCCCCCCCTCCAGCTCCATCGCGTCTCGTTCAGACGTGTCTCTCGCTGGTCCGCTTTTCCTTTGCTTATTTTCGCCCCCACTCACCCACTCTAGGCAATGCTGCTCCCCTCGCAGGTGCTGCCGACCAAGATGTCAGTCCTCTTGCTGACCCACTCAAGGATACGTTCGTTACCACCACTCCCGCTGGAGTTCCCGTAGCTTCCGTCACCGCGACAACACCCAATGAACCCGAACAACCCTCACACTCCGACCCCGCGCCTCCTCCTGCTCCACCCAAACCACCGCTATACAAGCGTCGCTGGTTCATCATTACCTCCGTCATTGGGGCCTGCCTCGCCATTGCCTTGCTGTTCATCATTTTGTTCCCGGTCATCAGAGCCATTATCCAGGATGTCGTCAATAAAACCACCCTTGATATCACGACAGCTGGTATAACTAACCCTACCAACTCTTCGTGAGTCTGGCCTTTTCACTTCTCCGTCGGCCCTTACGTGATTTTGTCACAGATTCCAATTGCTCATGCAGGGCACCGTACGTAACCCTAGTCCAGACTTGCTCTTTGAACCCTGACACATTCTGTCAGGTCTACCATACCGGCATATTTTCCGCGACCATCTCCTTCCCGACTCCTGTAAACGTCAGTTGGATCGATGGCTCCACAAAGGTTCCCCTTGGGTATATGCAGTTGTCCACTCTGTATGCCAGAAACAAGCGTGCCACCATAAACGATACAACCACCTTTTATATCACGGACCAAAATGCTTTTGGTCGTTTCACCTCTGCAATGATCACTTCTCAAAATTTCACTTGGCAACTTGAGAATTACGGTCTCTCTGTCCAGGCAGAGAAATTCCCAACTGCTCATGGCATATCTTTCAACAAGATGCTCACCATCAACGGCGCGTTCTATTTCTGGTTCTCTTTATCCCTTTCTCATCACATCCCTCGTAGCCATCAACAGTTTCGATGGAAATGTGCAGTTGGAGGATCTACAGTTGCCTAGTGACAATCCCGCAGGTGGTATCAACTTTGTCGCAGTCACGCAGCTCAGCAACCCAAGGTGGGCTGCTGTCTGATCATACCAGAACAACAATTGACCCCTAGCTTCAGTCCGTTCGCGCTCGATCTTGGAACAGTGGTTTTCGATCTTTCCTACCAAGGCGTTTACTTGGGCACTGGTACTGGGCCAAACACCAATCTGGTATGCTTGATTCCCCTTTGACGCACGACGGACACTTACACCTATCATTAGTCCCCGGGAAATAATAACATCACGCTCATCGGCGTTCTTGTTCCACAAACCACACCCTATGACCTCGCTGTGGTTTCTCAACTCTTCACCAATTTCCTCAACCATCAGAGTTCACCTGTCCTTGCAACTGGAAAGTCTACGATCCAATCTGATGGAACAACGATATCTTGGCTCAGTCAGGGTATCGAAAGCCTGACGTTGACTGTCCCGTTCCAGTCTGCGACGCCGATCAATCCAATTCAGTCCATTGATATTGGTAGTCTAGCACTCACATTTACACCAGAGACTGCATGGAGTCCTCGGACCGACAGCAACTCGGTTTATGCTTCTATGGGTAAACCCAATGATCACGTTTTGGCGACAACTCACGAACGAGTTGGAATACAGTGCTTCCTTTCGGATTTAACGTATCCATTTCTGCAATTCAGAACCAGTTCAACATCGTGAAGAATGGCTCGAATGTTGCCGGGCTTTTCACGGTGCATTGAATGATATATCTGTTCATCGGCATCTTACTGACCTGCGCAACATAGCCTCTCGGTGCTTCTACTTCGTCAGTCAGCATCTTGGGACCAACGGATACTCAGGGCCAGATCAATATCACTATTTCAGACGGGTTTCTCAACACGACGAGCGCAGAGCATGGATCCTTCTCTGCATTCAGTAAGCCCAAGCTCTATTTGCCAACAGCTCGCTCCTGACATCGTTTATTTAAAGATACGGAACTTACGGAGTCGCAGATCACCGAGTTTTTGATGGTAGGTAATTCGACCGCCGTAGCAAATACGAGTCTTGGTCAGATCACGCTCGACCCCATCAAAGTCAATGTGACTACGAGTTTGACCGGTCTGCAAGGATTGAAAGGATTCACTACCATTGAATCCGTAGACGTGTTGGGTGGTACCCAGCAAGCCCTGAATCTTGGCATCGTCGGTTGGTAATGCAAATACAACCTAGATATTGTACTTATTTCTCATCATAGTATCCATTGTCAACCCGTCGAACCTTCAGTTGGGCACGGGTGATTTGAGTAAGCTCTCCTAGATATCATCGCGAGAGTCTCAGGTTTTACACGTCCGGTCAGCCTTTCAACTGTACAGAGGCGATGCCGTCCTTGGTACCGCTCTGATGCCTAATCTGACGCTGTACATGGGGAACAATTCATTGACCTCGACATCGGATTTTGAGGTGACTTGGACTCGTTGCCTTCGTTCGCCTGCACTTATGATATGGTTCTCCAGCCAAATGACAGCCCTCAAGGAATGCAAACACTCAACGAATTTGTTGGCGGCACTGGTAAGCGATTTCTCGATATGTTTGGCTTTGAATTCAATCCTGTCATAGACGTCGAGCTTGCAATTGCTGGCTTCAGCGGCAGCACGCAGGTCGCCTCCCTGCTGCCCGCTTTCGAAAGCTTGAACATCACTGCGACTCTACCTGGTTTGAAGTCGAGTTTACTGTCTAGCGGTTCATTGAAGAGTAGGTCCCAGTGAACTCTATTGTTCTGACTTCTGATTATTTGTCAGTACTCTCCACAACCTTTCACCAGAACAATATTAGTCAAGTTACTGTGGATCTTGTCAATCCATTCACAGCAGGCTTTGAAATCACTCAGATCACTTCCTCTGTTACATCTCACGGAATCGCTCTTGGTACCATCCAGACAACTACCAACTTCTCCGCTGCTGGAAAGTCAACGGCGACATCCCCTCCTCTAGACCTCAACATGAACTCTGATCCTTCAACGTTGTTTACTCTTACCCGTGTTCTTGCCGTACAGGCTGGCCTTGACCCAGCACCCTTGGACGGCATCGTGGCATTGGGTGGATACTCTTATGTCACAGCTACGAACGCAGACTCGACTCCAGTCAATCGTAGGAGCAATATCTACACGTATGAGTATTCGATGGCCTGATTTCTTACGCTGAACGAGTTCTTTCAGTGGTTTCGACCTACCCTCCTTCGTTGACACAGCTTTTAAGCAGTTGCGTTCCGATGTCGAACTGTCTGCGGAACTTATGATTGGTGCGTTGTCGTTCTTGCCACCATCCCAAGATTCCTGACTCTCGCGTTCAGGCGAATATATGACAACTCTGAATTACACTCAACTCAGCGTCCCAATTACGACTGACAGTAGTCTGAATCTCATCTTACCTGTGTTGGCGCAACCCATTGTGCAGAAAATCGTATCAGGATCTGTGCTTGGGTACGCATAGTGATCGTTATGTGATTGTTTTTATTAAACTCGGAGCTCAATAGCGTCGACACCGTCGTCATAACGAATCCCCAGGAAACTTCTTTTGGTAATCGAGGTTTCGCCATAATCCAGACCTATATAGCTAAACTGTTGCTTAGGGACTCAATTAAATGGAAGCATCACTAACGCAGGACCTTGTGAGACTGTTGCTCTGTGTATCCGGATGCCATCTTACTGACATTTCCCCAGTTGATGCCACTATCTCCTTTGGCAATGGCTTGGCGGTTTCTTGGAATGGCCAAGCTCTTGGAACGATGCATATGGATGATGTCAATCTCATGGCCGATGTTGGGGCTACACTCAATGTCCAGACTACCTTTGAAGTGGCGGATGCCAACGTGCTCGCGAGCTTTACCAAGGTGTTGCTTAACGAAGAGTCGTTCCAATGGGAAATCTCTGGAGAGAATCTCACTGGTAAGAGTCAATTTGGTCGCAGATAAGTGGGCGCTCATTCATTCGAACAGTTAGCGCACTTGGTATGTCCTTCCGGGATGTATAATACAAAACTTCTTCCAACCCGGCGCTGCAGGCATTCAGGTTCCAGGGATCGCACTGTCATCCAAGGTGGTTACTCTCAAAGGGTTCAATGGATTGCAGGATGGTGTTACGATCAACTCATTCGACTTACCCGCCGATGACCCCTCGGGCGGCATCCAACTGACAATCCAATCCACGGTAACGAACGTGAGTAAATTGTAGTCGTCAGTTACCTCTGCGGCTAACTTTAGTCACTGTAGCCTTCGCAAGTCGGCATCGAGCTGAGTTCTATCGCTTTCAATACCTATGCTAGCGGAATCGAGATTGCTTCCGTATCGTCATCTTCATCCGTTACGCTCGCTCCTCAGTCCACATCGTCACTGCCTCTCACCGGTCGGCTCATCCCGCAGAACACTGCTGAAGGTTTGGCTGCTGTATCGGGGATTTTCAACAACTTCATCCAGGGAAAGGACAGCCAAGTTACAGTCCAAGGAGCAAGTGCAGGTCCGACTGATGTAAGATTGATAAGAATGTTACTTTGCATGTTGCTGAGGTTCATCAAGGTCACATGGCTCAATGAAGGGATACAAACCCTCCAAGTTGTGACTTCATTACCCAACCAGGGCAAACTCAATATCATTCAGTCAATCGCCTTGGAGCAAATGGAGTTACTGTTCACGGAAGCCACAGCATATGATCCGATGTCAAGTAGCAATGCGACTACTGCTGCTTTCAGTCTCCCCTTCGCTTTCCCCATCGATATTACGTCGTTGTCACAGAACATCACGGTCGGCTTCAACGGACAATCGTTCGCTGAGCTCGTCATTCCCGATGCTCCAAGCACTACTGATGTACAGTCTCGCATCATCTATCTGACCTTTTCGAACGTACCTTTCGCCGCTCTCGCAGATCAGTATTCCGTTTTTGATAACTTTGTTGCTGCGACTACCCTCGGGGACGTGCAAACCCTTGCCTTATCAGGAGCTGCTAATGCAGCCGCCTCCACTGCTGTTGGGGTCTTGTCGCTATCAGACATCGAATTCTCCGTCGATTCTTCCATTGCCGGTCTGCAGGGTCTCGTCGCTAAACCAGCTACTGTGGCCAATCTGGATGTCAATCATGGGTATTCCGACCACCTCCTGATCATAGTCGACACAACTCTCTACAACCCCAGGTAAGCAGTTTAGTCATTACCCGGTGTTCCGCATTGACGAATGTCGCCGTCTAGTAATCTGACAATCGGTAACATTTCACGCGTCTTTTCCAAGTAAACCGTTCACCATCCCTTCAGGTACGGGAGACGTTTCTTTCGTCTTGCAATTTGAGTGGGTGTATTCAACTCCTTGTTTCTGGACCTTGATTGACCGTACAACCAGGGGCGAAACGATTGGGTCTGCTGATTTGGTGAGGACTTTAGGCTCGTGTTGATGCCAGTTGTCTTGATCCCTTTGTGCAGAGTAACATGATTATACAGCCTGGTTCTGTTAATTACCCAACCGGTAAGGATATTCTACAAGATAAAGTCCTTAGCACTCACGGATGCTGCTGCACTAGACGTGCTATATTCGCCGCAGGGTAGTTCTCAGATTGCTGCGGGTCAGACGATGTTGGAGAACTATCTTCAAGGAATCGAATCTAACACGGTCATTTTTGGAACAACTAGTTCTACTCCGATTGGATCTTTGCAGCTTGCGTTATCACAGATCAAACTTTCCCCTGTCATCATTCCCGCGTTGCAACAGAACCTCATCAATACCGCCACTCTGGAATTCCCAACCGACATCGTGCAGACAGGGGTCGCCTCTACCTCTTTCACCCTTGCAAATCCCTTTACAGCAAGCATTAACCTACTTACAGTCACAGCTACGGCGACATTCCAGAATTTGACTGTTGGCACTATTAATAACGTCGATCTATCTTCAAATCCGATCCACGCGGATGGTCACAGCAATATTACATCGCCAGCTCTTCCGTTCAATTTCAACCTAGATCCATTGACGGTCATTGAGTTGATTGGCATTTCAGCGCAGGAGCATAATGTGGATCTTGGTCCTTTGCTGCAGCTGTTCCAACTGGTTATTGATAACCCTAATTTTCATCCACCTGTGCGTACCTTGAGTTGGAGTCTTGCGCGCATTGATGTTTACTCGTTGTCCTAGGTCAAAACTTCGGTCGATACTAGTGCCCCTACTTGCGTTAGGTAAGCAACATCATGTCGATGCTAGAATTTGCTCATTTCTTCTATGTAGCGGGAACCAGTTTGATTTCGATGATGCTATCCTCAACGCCTTGAAAGGCCTCCAAGTTGATCTGACAATTGTCTCCTCGCTGAAATTGGACGACTGTAAGTTGTTTATTCGCTTGGCCCCTCGGATTCTCATATTCCGTTATAGATGCGACGAGTCTGTCTTTCTTGCAGAAAGGAGTGACAGCGATAGTAATAGCAATCACCCTTCTGGATAATATACACTGACCTTCATGTTTTCAGACTGACCAGACTGCTCTATATCTTATCGGAGCCGTCGCTGCGCCAGTAGCACAAGATCTGGTGAATGGTGCTGTCCTTGCTTTCTCTGAGGCCAGCATTACGTGTGTCTCCTTTCCATAGCTAGTTGTACGATCGCTTACTGCCCCATAGGAGCATATCGAATAGCGGTTTTGACCTGGCTCTCCAAGGCTCCTTGACGAACATCGGACCACTTGATGCGTTGATTGAGTTTGTTGATCCAGTCACGTATGTGGGGTATATTCGCTGAGAGTATACAACTAAAGGCCACTCTAGCGTAAATTGGCAAGGCAATGATATTGCAACCATTTCTCTCCCCTCTGGTGAGCTGTTTTACATGTGTTCCTCCTTTGGCTTCATCCAAACCCGATTTATAGTCTGTGCTGCCGCCAACACGGGTGTTCCAAATTATGCTGCGCAAGGAACGCTGGTCATCACCGACCAGACACAGTAGGTCATTCCGCAGTGCCTGTGCTTAGCTTGCCGATCTTTTTGTACAGATTCACCGCGTTTGCCACCTACTTGCTTCACAACCCAAGCTTTGACTGGACCATTTCTACATCTACCCTTCGGGTGACTGCCCTTGGGACGATCTTTGACAATGTGTCCTTGGCGAAGACCATCACGTTGAAAGCCTTCAATAATTTGCCTGGAGTGACCATCAGCAATTTCCAGCTTCCGTCCGATGATCCAGCTGGAGGTATCACGATTAGCACCGATTCACTTATCCCATCACCTGCTCGTATGTCCTGCAGTGTTGGCTTTTATCCATTTCCTGACGCCTCTCGCAGAGCTCGGTATTGATTTGGGCACTGTCACATTCCAAGCATACTTCGACAACACCCTAGTTGGACGTGAGCCGTTCTACTTTCTGGCCTCTATACACAAACTTAGAGGAGATGGTTCTTTAGCATTAACTGCCACGGACCTTGTGTTACCTCCCGAAGGACAAGTGACTTCACATCTCGCAGGTCGCATGATTCCTCAGAGTGGCAACGACCTAAACATAATCGGCCAACTGTTCTCGGAGTATCTTGCAGCGGACAATCTTACATTAAGTGTTACGGGAGAATCAGTCCAACCGGCGGGAGCAAGTTCACCCGTCGCCTGGTTGAGTGATGCATTCAAGACCCTTACTCTTGCAGTCGTCCTTCCTGGCCAGAAGTTCAGTGTGAGTACTGCAGTAAAAAGGCGGTTTTCCTCGTTCGTTTACCCTTCGAATAGATTATCCAATCCATTGCGTTGACGGACCTGAGCCTGGTCATGGACACCCAGCAGGAAGCGTTTGCTCCGTTGTCGGGTTCGAACAACACTGTAGCAGAGTATAAGAATCCCTTTGGCTTCTCGCTGCAAGTCATTCAATCCGAGGTTAACATGACTCTCGGTGCAGGAGGCGTATCTGCCGCATCAGTCAGTACGCTGGTGTTCTTCAGTGATGAGATGGTTGACCCTCGAATTTAGCTTAATCTCCCATCGTCGGACACCGTCGGAGGCGTCTCCACGGGGAATCTTGCATCTCTTCCCATCATCTTCCACGATGTCCCTCTTGTGTCACTGAATGACGCTGCGTTCGAGGCTATGTTTGCTGAGGTTACTGATAAGAGTTCCGCAACCTTCGACCTCAGTGGTACTGCCGATGTGACAGCGAAGACATCCATTGGTGATGTACCTATCTCAGGAATTCCGTTCGATGTTAGCTCCACTTTGCAAGGTAGGTCAATCGTTCTACAACTGACGCTCGTTATCTCATCACGCTCAACACAGGTATTAACTCTTTTGGAGGCAAAGCTGCCATCAACAACGTGAGCATCGCGGGTAGCGGCGGGACCAATGGTGATCAGTATATCATTTCGCCACTTACCACGGTGATGAATAACCCTTCGAATATCTCACTTTCGACGGTGGATATTACTCTTCCCGTATACTACGAAAACGTGATGATTGGGCGCGCTGCATTCAACGTAAGTTGACGTCTCACAAGGTTTTTCAGTGCTGAACAGAGTTTTGCTCAGGCGTTCAACTTGGTGCCCGGCGAAAACACCATGGCTGGAGAGTTCCAGTACGAACCTGCTGACGCGAACGACACGGTCGCCGAGTCATTCTTGACAAGCTTTGTGCAGTCTGGGAACGTTCTTCCCCTGACCGTGCAAGGGGACAGCGCTAGCTCCCCCTTCACTTCGCTGAATCCCGCCCTTGAGGGAGTGACACTTCAGACTAGCGTGACTGGTGAGTATAGCAAACGACGATCCGTGCATGTGTACTGATGCTTCTCTCGAGGATTGAATGCGCCGCCTCTTATTACTCATCTGTATGCCATCATTTCCTCAGACACCCTGGTAACGGGCGAGGTCCAACTAAGCTTCGACGTGAGAATTCATTCATTAGCCGGTGCATGCGAACCACTGATTGACGCACACATCAGATCTACAATCCTCTGGGGGCCGATCTCGTCATTGAATATGTCCAAGCGGATGGTCTCGTTAACGGAGAGATATATGCTCACTTTGACCAGGCATTCAGCAACTTCGTCATTCCATCGGGTCAGACGGTGAACAGCGGCACATTCTCCAACGTGCGCCTTACTCAGGGTGTTGCTGCATCTCTCGGAATCATTTTATTGGGATACATGGACGTTCAAGCCGTTTCCACCGCACGGTATGTTGGACTAGTGTCTGACATTCTATCGTCAAGGTTCACTGACCGAAAAACTGACAGAATCGCCGTAAATGGGTACCAGATTCCATGGCTGCACGTTAACCAGATGCATGTTACGACAAATTATGATTTCGCCCTTCTCTCCTTTGCAGATATATCTTCGGCAGTTCAGTCAATGACTGCTTCCCCCTCTCCCTCCAGCACTAACAAGACATCCACCTCGTCACTTTCATCTACGGCAGTCGCCACCTCAACTTTCACCAGTGCTGGAAACTCGACACATGACTGAATACATATTGCCACACCGTTGTCTTGCTCCCCCTCGTTAGTGTACTTTACCTAGCCTTTCCTTTTCTCGCATACCATCCTTTGAAGCTTGATACGTTGATACCAACGATTGGGTTCTAGGTTGGTGTGTTGCTGCAGACGTATTGAGCAGTAATTTCAGGTGTGAAAGAACGAACGAGTGGCTATTGGGAACCGAGGTGCGGCGAGTCGAAGCACTCAATTTAGTGGCCCGTGCATCTATTCCAGGTTAGTCCCGTGACTCGACCGACATCGGAGCGGGGCTCGGAGTGAACCGGGGAAGAGCCACTGGTTTCGTGGCAGGCACCCAGCTGGACTGGATTGAGATAGGATACTTGGATACGGGGACGGAAAGACTCGCGTGCCCATCGGGAGACTATGGGATGCCCCTGCCACTGGGGCAGTGGTTAGCGAGCGGTATAAAGCGTCATTGTTATTTGTTCCCCCTCAATCGTTCCCTCCGACACCCCCGAGTGAGTATCTCGGCACCCTACCCGAGGCGCGCGGATCATACCCACATAAATACTTCACTGACGCATTCATTCAGTCCATTTTGCACCCTCCATCGTACAACATGGTCCTCACTCACCAGACTCCCTACGTTACCCCCCACATCCTCCATCGCCACTATGCACAATCCTATGACAACGAGTTCTCCAGCAAACGTGAAGCCAATTACCTCCCTTTTCTGTCGCGTGATCTCATTTCTTTCCCCACTCCCAGTCATCGGCCGTGACCTCGAGTATTTCTCGCAGGCCGGTTTCGACATGGACCGCATCCAGCTGAAGCGCAATGCGCCCGTGGCACAGCTGTACGAAGACGCTATCCGCAACGAAGGCGCCATCATCTCCTCTTCCGGTGCCTTGATTAATTTCTCCGGTAAGAAGACGGGTCGAAGCCCCAAGGACAAGCGCATCGTCTACGAGGAGACCTCCAAGGACGAAATCTGGTGGGGCTCCGTCAACATCAAGATGGACGAGCGTGAGTCGCCTCTCTCGTCCGCGAGCTCGCCCTTATGCATCTTTCTCCTAGACACGTTTGAGATCAACCGCGAGCGTGCCATTGATTATCTGAACACCCGCGACAATGTCTACGTCTTTGACGGCTTTGCGGGGGTAAGCTCTCTCCCACTCCGTCCTTTACCTACCCCGCTCATCTTCTTTGCAGTGGGATCCCAAGTACCGAATTAAGGTCCGGGTCATCTGCGCGCGTGCCTATCACGCTCTGTTCATGGTCCGTCTGCCGTAATTCGGCGTCCGTGTCCGCCACCTGACCATGTTCCAGAATAACATGTTAATTCGTCCCACGGAGGACGAGCTCGCCGACTTTGGCGAACCAGACTTTATCATCTACAATGCTGGACAGTTCCCTGCGAACCGTTTCACAAAGGGCATGTCTTCTACCACCTCTGTGGAAATCAACTTCAAGCGTATGGAGATGGTTATCCTTGGTACCGAATATGCAGGTGAAATGAAGAAGGGTGTCTTTTCCGTGATGCACTACCTTCAACCTGTCAAGTTTGGCCAATTATCCCTCCATTCGTCCGCAAACGTGGGTATGGACAAGGGCGACGTGACACTCTTCTTTGGTCTCAGCGGCACTGGCAAGACCACCCTTTCGGCCGATCCCAACCGACTGCTCATTGGTGACGACGAGCACGTCTGGTCCGACACTGGTGTCTTCAACATCGAAGGTGGTTGCTACGCCAAATGTATCAACCTTTCTAAAGAGAAAGAGCCTGAGATCTACAATGCCATCCGTTTCGGCTCAATCCTCGAAAACGTCGTGTACAGTCCGGCTTCCCGTCTTCCGGACTACGATGACGTCAGCATCACGGAGAACACCCGCTGTGCCTATCCTATCGAATACATTCCGAACGCAAAGGTTCCATGCATGGTCGACAGGCAGCCCAGCAACATCATCATGCTGACCTGCGACGCATTTGGTGTGCTTCCGCCAGTGAGCAAGCTGTCTCCGGAGCAAGCGAGTTACCACTTCCTTGCTGGGTACACCTCGTAAGTCTGCTTGTGTTGGTAGTCGTGGTATAGTTGTTGACTCGAGAGCAAATAGAAAGACTCCAGGTACTGAAGATGGTGTTCTCGAACCGATCCCGACGTTCTCCACTTGTTACAGTGCTCCCTTCATTGTTCTCCACGTATGTTGTCATCTCCTACCTCCTAAATTGGCTCTGACCCAATGAACAGCCGAGCCGTTACGCAGAGATGCTGGCGGGCAGGATGTCAAAGCATGATGTGCCCTGCTGGTTGATTAACACCGGATGGACCGGTGGCAGGTTCGGGACCGGCAAGCGCTGCCCATTGAAGTATACTCGCCGCATTGTCGACGCCGTCCATTCTGGTGAACTGCTCAATGCCGAATTCGAGACTTTTGATGTTTTCGGGCTTCAAATTCCGACCAGCATCGAAGGTGTTCCTCGCGAGCTTCTCAACCCCCGCTTGGCTTGGGCTGACAAGGAAGCCTTTGAGAGAGAAGTTCGTAAACTCGGAAGCATGTTCCAGAGGGCGTTCAAGTTGTATGAAAGTGATGTCCAAGAGAACGTCAGACTTGCAGGACCAAGGTTGGATTAGTTTCGGTTCGTTTTTTATGACTCGATGTCTGGACATTCGTTTTCTCCACTTTAAATAACGCTCTGTACACCGTAGATATCACCTTTGTTCGAGTGTGTGTAGAGCGAGAATACAACTAGTATTAATTGTAGGACAACGCATGTCTCAGATCTATCGTCTGTATCGTCAGCAAACCACGCAGCCTTTTGGGACATCTAGATATTCCCGATCAGACACGATGGACCAGGGTCGTTGTTGATACTCTCTTGAAATCAGGTCCCAAATCTCCTGCTGCGAAGCCCATCTGCGGTGGTGGGAGGGCAGGCATGTGATGCATACATGACCGTCAAATACTAACCCCAGGTCCCTTAGCATCCTCTCATTGTTTTGCCACCATGTCTCCATAGTTGGCTGTTGTCTCTCAACGTGAGTTAAGGCGATCACCACCGGGGTGGCAAGCTGACGGGTCGTGCGGCAAAAGATTCGGTAAGCTCTTGACATGCCCTCGTGGGCCCTGCTTCCCCGGACACAGAGCACAAGGAGGTCAAGCTCCCTACGACGACGTCTTTCCTGGAGGAACCTCGTGATGGAGTCTTTCGTCGAGGATGCCCGCCTGAACAACCTCAGACGCGATGGTTTGTTCAAGCCCGGGGTATCCCACAATCTGTACGTCCTTCCCTCGATCGATACCTCGTATGAAGCGAAATTGATCGTGCATGGCATAGCATCGGGAGATACCACAGCGTGATCGTGACCTGCGATGAGGTTGATGACAGAGCTCTTTCCTGAGCCAGTCTCTCCGATGAAGACGACGTGGCGTGTCTGCGAGATAGGTTAGCATGAGAGGACGGTGACAAGTGCGCCCGGACCTCAGGCTGCGCCGTCGTTGTTTCCGTATCTGGGGGATTCGCTGGTTGAGCTTGGGATTGCATTCGACGAGGGTTCGATTGGAATACTACGAGGATGGCGGAGACGTTCGCGGTCGTATCCTCGACCGGATCACAAAATGTGGGGAGGTGGTGGTACCATGCGTCTATCTCTGCTATCAAGGGTATGATTCAATTCCCTCCGGCAGTTGGCGCTGGCTTGACGCTCATAATGTCTATCTGATCATCCCAAAATCGCTGACCGGATTGATTCCCGTTTCATCTTCGCACGTACAGACTCGAGTATACCCACGGACCCTTGCCCTGGATTGGTCCATGCATGGTTTGTGGTTATCACTCACTGCAACGCCGCTGGTCGTTCACCAAGCTGTGCCCCACGGACGGATTTTAGTTATTACTCTCTGCAACGGCGCTCATCATCCACAAGTTCAGGCTACTTGGGTATGTGCTCAGAGAAAGGTGCAGTT
>JBBPNW010000493.1:0-16724 GCA_038091115.1 Rubroboletus rhodosanguineus
AGCAACCATCCCAGGTATCGAGGCATATCTGCAGGATAGCCCTCAATTCGCTGCTCACACAGTTGAGAGACTCACTGGGGGGTCGGGTAATTTCGTATATAGGATACACCTCCACAGAGCATTCGCTGGTCGCCAGACGCTTGTCATAAAGTATGCTCCTCCATACGTTGCTGCATCGGCCACAAATTTTCCGTTTGACCAGAAACGCCAGGTACTCATCAACTTGCCAAGATTATCCCGGTGTACTGACTATGAAAATCAGCTCATAGAAGTCCAAGCACTTCGTCTCGCAGGTCAGCTGCCCACAGCCAACGTCCCCGTATCTATCACAGTCCCAATTGTCCATTCATTCGACGAGGAAAGACATGTCGTGATCATGGACGACGCAGGGGAGGATTGCCGAACTCTGAAGCAACTACTCATTGAAGAGGGTTTGCCAAGGACCATCTCGGAGAAAATCGGCACTGCCCTCGGCGAGTTCATCAGCGGTGTCCATGCCTGGAACCAGAACCCTGACACCGACCTGACTTTGTTTGCAAACAATCAAGTTGGGAAGTATATCTCGGCCCTCGTGACTTACGGACGACTGGAGTCCACTTTGACGGGAAAGGATGACATTCCCACACTCTCGGATCCATTGCTGGGAATTCCTGAAGCAAAGATGATGACGATATCGAAGGTGGTAGAGAGGAGGCAACGGGCCATCGACGCTGCGTCCGCTACTGACCCCATGACGCATGGAGATTTCTGGCCAGGCAATATCATGGTGTCGCTTAGACGCGCGACGGACGGAACTATAGAGAGTGTGGAGAAGCTCTACATCCTGGACTGGGAACTTGGCAAGACCGGGTTACCTGGACTAGACATTGGTCAGCTTTGTGCAGAGGTGTACATTCTGTCCGAGTTCCATCCAGCGCGAGAGGAGGCGGCTCGTACTCTAATTGGGTCATTTTTAGGTGCTTATAGGGAACGGAGGGGAACGGGTGGGGACACCGAGCTTGCAAGAATGGTCGTAGGTCATATTGGCGCGCACACGGTGGCGTGGACTCCCCGCGCAAGTTCCTGGACTGGAAGACAGAAAACAAGAGAAGTAGTGGAGAAAGGAGTGGAGATGCTGGTTCTGGGTGAGGAGGGGTCCGAGTTATCGCTGAGAACGAGTATCGTAGGGCCGCTCCTTTGAAGTGTGCTGTCACGTACCACGTATCTGTCTAACGCATTGGAGGACATGCGCATGATGGGATCTATTGGAACGACTTCTCGGCTTGTCGATGATTGGCCGGAGGAAATTGATCAATGGGACGACTCCGACCAACGTGACTGCCAACTTACCTTGCTCATTATGATCCCATATCTCGCCGAGCTACCCCCAGAGGTATACTCCGGGATACTGGAACATGTCCATCGGGACGAACGGCAGCAGACTACCTTGTCGCTCACCAGAGCTATCCCACGTTCCCCGGTGCCTTTGCACCACTTATTTGAGCACATCCGCCTCAGGTCAGCGGAGAGTGTGGTGCAGCTATATCGTCGATTACGAGGACGCCTCGAGGAGCCACGCTGGATTAAAGAGTTCTCTCTCGAAACATGGAGCGTGGATGCAGACGTGGTGGTCAATCTAATGGCGCTCTTGTCACGGCTTTCCAGGGTCACGCTGCTTGTTGGGCCCAATTTTTCGCCGGAACACCTGGAGGAGATACTGGAGAAGCCGAGGAAATCTTTGAGTTACATCTCGTTACGTTTCAGACCATAGTAAGCCACGGCGCTCCTTGTAGGCAAGGCTTGCCGTTGACCACGACCCCAGTGTACAGAAAGCGACATATTATCAGTTTCTCAAGGTAGGAGGGGACAACAAAAGTATGCTCGACTCGCTAACTAGGCTCGGGAAATCAGGGCGCATACTTTGACAATGCCTTGGAGGCCCTTTCTCGATGGCCGACAGGGAACCTCCCTACCTTATCGATCGTACAAGACCCCCTGGACCCAGAGATAGCCCGCAAACACCATTTCGCACAACCCCTGGTGTTCTTCCGCCTTGACCCGATCAATACGTTGGTTTGTTCGTCATACCTCCGTTCTCTGACGAGTTTGCGACTGCGAGTTCCGTCTAGACAAGTTGCCCCGTTTATCTACAACTCAACTCACTCCATACCCGGACTCCGCATCTTGGATTTGTCGACGTGCAATATTCGATTGACTGACGTGGAGGCGCTGGCGGCGCGGTTTCGGCAGTTAATGCATTTGATAGTAGATGGGTGTATTGTGACGTGGGGCGACACCCAGGAGAGTGAATGGGCGAACGTCGGAAAGACTTGTGCACTAGCAACTGTTAGGGCAGCCAAAGAACGGGAGAAGAAGCTCAAGACCTGGTTAGAGGCTCACGCGGTTCGCACCAGCCCAGACCTGGAGCTTGCGACTGGCCCCGAAGAAGAGGTTGGGGTAGCTAGACGCGCCCGCCCGGGTCGTCGTGGATTGGCCACCGCAACCATATCATTGCGAGACCTACCAACGAAAACGACAGCCCCTGTCATTCGGACGAACACAATGGTCCCAAAAGTTCGTATAGTCCCATCATCTCCAACTCTCTGTTCCTTGAGCACAAGCACGTTATACAAGAACAAACACGATGTCATTCGAGCTCAGTTCGAGAGAGGTTGGGATGAGGGTCTTGCTCAACTCACGGCCATCCGCAGCAGACTATACCAGTCGTGGAGAAATGGCATGAGGATGATGCGCATTGCCGGAGACCAAGGTATGGAGGAGGGTTTGGAGGGTTTGGAAGACGTCGACGATGAAGGCGCGTTCTACGGGCGAGATAGGTCTGGGAACGTATGGTCAGTACCCGTGCTGTGTCTTGCAGGCGGAGTCTCCAACTCTGTTCAACACGTGGATGGATGCGGTCATGCAGCTGCTAGCCGTGTGGGACTAGATCACATCTAGGAATGTGGAACAAATCAATGTACACCAACTATGGAAGCGAAGTTGGAGACAGAATCGCTCTCCTCTAAACAGAAGACTTATGTATCGTGGACCAGGAACGTTCGTAGCCAGTTAGCTTCCTTCTCCATCTCTCCAAGGGACCGAGGCGGTCGATTGTCGTCGGCGTCGACCGCCAGCGGTTGGAACGGGCCATTAGTGCCTTTTGTATCTATAAAATGCTCATGGAGAGAGGCTTCTGATCGTTCTAGAGCGGGGTATACATCGTCCATCTTCTCGGAGAAATAATCACCCTTGAAGTTCCGGGGAAGGATATGGAAGTGGACATGGGGTATGGACTGCCCCGCAGCCTTGCCGTCCTGAAGATGGGTATGGGTGAATTTAAAACAGCCAAATCATCATTGAGGAGACTACCTGACACGCTACGGTGAGTGAGTCTGCGTTGTATGCTTTTTCAATCACACGACCGACGTGTTGGACGGAACTGATGAGGGACGTTAACTCGGGCGTTGTGAGGTCCGTCAGCCTCGGGACGACACGCGCGGGTATGACCAGAACATCTTACGGTGGTTGAGTGCATGAGTCAATGAGGAAAAAGAACAAGACTCACGGCCTGGCACGATTGGTTTGAGGTTTACGATGGCGTACGAAAGGGTAGTTCGATAGAAAGCCTGTTTGGTGACTTCCATGGTGGAGAACAACAACGGGGCAGACATGGTCATCGTGAGCGTCCAAGTTTAATGTGGAGCACAGCCGTCTGCGCAGAGGTCACACTTGAACGCGTGCAGTGCCGCATATCCGTCTGACGACATATCCACCAGTTCTTTCACTTGCTCTATCTTACCCGGTTCTGGAAGACATGTCCAGTCCGACAGACCTACATTTACCTCCGAGTCTCCCATATCCCATAAAAGTCGCCTCCTTGGATGTTAAACAAGGTTCTTGCGTTCAACGCGGTACCCGTTTACTGAGCTATTCTTTCAAATATCAATCCTCAACACCCGGAACACGCCCTGAACTCCGTTTCGGAACATGGGACTCTCTTCTTGAGGGCACCGTGGAGTCCTGGACTGTTCGTGTAGGGGACGAAATCTCTCTCCAGAGGTCCAAGCAGAAGTCGGTCATCACAATTCTCGAACCTTGCAAACATGGCGTCCAAGTCGGTGGTTTATGTGGGATCTGTGGAAAGGATATGACTGCGTGGGTAGCATCGTTGTCTTCTGCGGCCCTCTGGGTTTCATCCATTTCATCCAGCTATGATTACACAGGCTTCTCTGATGCATCGCGTGCATCTATCCAAATGACACATTCTGCCTTCGGTCCAACTGTATCAATGGAGGAAGCACAGAGGATAGAGAAGGAGACTGCCGAACACCTCCTGAAGTCCAGGAAGCTATCCTTGATCGTCGATCTTGACCAGACAATCGTTCATGCAACCGTTGATCCTACGGTTGGCGAATGGATAATCGAGGGGGAGGCTTGGGAGGCTAGACAACTTAAAAAGTTGTCCACAACTCCCAAAGATGATGGCTCCGACTCTTCAGACGAGGAGACACCCGAAGCAGACCTATGCAATCCTAACTGGGACGCCCTTAAAGATGTTCACAAGTTTCGACTCGGTCCGGAATCATTCTCCCTACCTTCATCGAGGGGTCCTTCCAAAGCCAAGGGGAAACACAAAGTCATTGAAAGTGAGGGCTGCATGTATTACATCAAACCTCGGTGCGTCATGTATCTGCACTCGAGAATTCCTCGAATGTTTATTCATATGTCTGGATAGGCCGGGTCTGCAGGACTTCCTCCGTAACCTATCCACGAAATATGAGATGCATGTGTATACCATGGGTACCCGCGCCTATGCGGAAGAGGTCTGTGCTGCCATTGATCCTAATGGAAGAATATTCGGGGGTCGGATCTTAAGTAGAGACGAAAGCGGGAGTGAGTGGCCTGTATCGTACTGTCACATCATCGCTCATGTTTCTCAGGCCTGACACAGAAAAGTCTACAACGACTGTTCCCGTGTGATACATCAATGGTTGTCATCATCGACGATCGGGCGGATGTCTGGGAGTGGAGTCCGAACTTGATCAAAGTTATCCCTTGTGAGTACCCTAGACATCTCCTGGAAGGAATAGCTAACGTTCGTAAAAGATGATTTTTTTGTGGGTATAGGTGATATCAACTCTGCGTTTCTTCCAAAGGTAGAGCCACTGGCGCCTACAGTGCACGCTCCGACGCCTGGTTAGTTTCTCCGTGAGACATTACCGGCAACCCCCTTATTTATGATGATCAGGCAAACCGACCGCCCCCCCAGCACCAACCGCGCCAGTAGTACCGCCCCCTTCAACATCTGCGCTCGCCCAGCCTGAGGAACGCGAGCGCGCCGAGATTGAGTCCAAGGCCTTACTGACACAGAACTCTTTGGCACTCGAGGCTCAAGTAGAGGAACGACCTTTGGCAAAGAAGCAAGAAGAGCTACAGGGTAGAGGGATTTTATTCGAGAGCTGCCCTTATGATGACACCCCCATAGATGCTGAGCACACTGTAGCGTCAAAAGGCAACGTCAAAGTGGAGCATCCAAGGAAGGCACTGTTGGGGAATGACGACGTTGAACTACGAAGAGTTGGCACGGTAAGTATTAAAGTGTTACAATCTGTAATTTAAATACATTAAGGCCTTCTCTGCAGTTGTTGGAAGATGTTCACCGGCGATTTTTCGATGCTTATGAGCGACGTTCGCCTGCGGAAAGGAACAAAAGGCTCAGATTGGGCAATGAACAGCCGCAACTATCTAAACATTATGATGTGACAGTGAGTGTACAGATGTATGGTGTCTGATATGCATTTAACACTCTCGGTAGCACATCATTCCAGAGCTGCGCACCAAAACCCTCGATGGGGTCCATATTGTCTTCTCTAGTGTTATACCCCTCGACACGAAACCAGAAACTACCGAGATATGGAAAGTGGCACACATGTTCGGTGCCCGATGTTACACTGAATTAAACAACCTTACCACGCACGTGGTCGCTGCCAAGGTTTGAATTTCCAAAACAATCAGTATCTTGTTTCTTCTGATGGTCCAACACTAGCAAGGAACCGTCAAGGTCGACATGGCCCGAAAACGGGGTGGAATCAAAATAGTCTGGCTAGCTTGGTGCACGGATTCGATAGCTTTGTGGCGGCGACAAGATGAGACTCCGTACCTCCTTGAAGATCCCACTCGAAATGCGCCGAGTTTGAGTCCCAATCTCGACCCCCATCCAATTTCGTCGGATCCAGAACCGGATGCCGACGATTGGGATGTCGAACCTACACCTTCGGGTAACACAGCTTTCGAGCTCGCAGACATCGACTGGAATGACATAAACGATGAAGTCGAGGCAGCTATGAATGAAAGTGATGACGAAGATCTCAAGAGCGAGCGTAGCGTGAGGAGTGCTATGGCATCAGAGGATGATGACATGACTGATGGGACCCGTAGTCAGCCTAGGTGCGTCTGTTGCTCATCGGGGCGACACCCTTGGCTCAATCGTTGGTAATGTCAACTTAGCGCAAATTCCTCACCTCGACTGAATCGGAAGCGCCTAAGAAGTGCCACACCGTCAGAGAACGGAAACACCGACCCGCAGCAAGATGTACTGCGATCCCCACTGTCTAAACGCAAGAAACTTGCTCCGAACCGAACAGGGACATCGAAGCTAAAGGAAGCATTCACCGCTGACGAAATTGCTTCCTCACGGCAGTCGAGAAGTCGCAGTCAGAGTGTATCAATGGAATTCCCCGACCCAGGCATTCCTAGCCCAGTAGATGAGGACGAGGACGAGGATGAGGATGACTTTCTGGCTCGGGAACTTGGGGAAGACTGGGGATAATACTTGTGTTCTACTCGGTGATAATTTTCACTATTTCACCCCTGTGGTTTTGCTCTCTGCTGCTTTCGATCTAATTGTAATCTTGTAATATCATTACATCTGGGGATAGCAGGGTGTATTCGTTTCCTCTTTCCTCCTGTAGCGGTCACTGTCGCTCCAGATGCTGACAATATAAGCCCCATAGCGTATCAACGGGCTCACCGGTAACAGTCGCAAATATCTTTGCATCATACGTGGAATCCTTCATGTACGCATTAAGCTTCCGGACGGTGCCCGTGCCGCAACGCCTCTCGATCCAGTCGAGGAAATATCCAGTAGTATCGTACCCTGCGTCCCATCTATCGCCTCCCGAGGCTCTCCAGTGCGGTGGAGCATAGCCTGCTCTCAACCTCACGAAATCTGTTGCAGAAGAGAGTGAACTCGGTTGCGATGTGCCAGCGATCGGAAGACGGCCCTACCTGCGATACCTTCTATGAACCCTCCTGGACAGGTATCCTTTGCGTTATATTGATAACAGTGTACGACTTCGTGGATCAGCACTCCAAGAATTTCGTCTCGTGCCCGAGAGACAGAGGAGAGGACATAGTCGAGAGATAAATGAATCTCCTTGTCCGTGTGTGATCCAAAAGTGTATGCGACGCCGGAAAAGGGTCGGAGGACGAGGGTGATCTTCTCGACGCTTGTGACAAGCAATCAGGATCATGGTTGGGGGGGGTATTTGTGCACTCACTGGGTTGGTGCAGTCAAGGGCGTATATAACCACGTGAATGATGCTTCGACAGCAGACTGAAGGACGGCACGGTGAAAGTTGTTCAAAAAGATTGTGGCACCTTCGTGATTCAGATCGTCGACTCGCAGCACGAAGTTGGGTATATGCCAGGAAGGAAGGACGGCTGGTGGTGGCATGGCAAGGGAAAGGTATGATAGATTGATCGGCTACATTCACAATATCGTACACACAAGATCATTATTCTCTTCAATACGACAGAGGTAAAGTACAGTATAAAGTCTCCTGGCAATGCGTAGCAGACGAGTGAGGCTCAGATTAATGACCAGGGGGACGCTGACCCGAAACTGACCTCATGTGCACCTCGCGCTCAACACGATGCCCCAATGCCCGCAGCTGCTTCCAATCTCAACACCTCTTCTCTGAGCGCATCCCTTCCTTCCTCCAGCCACTTGCAATACTCGACTGCACGGAACAACACACCGCTCTTGCCCTTTGTTTGTCCATTGCTCCTCGTGCCACTACCCTTTGGCCGGCCCCTAGACGGTAAGTCGATCGTCTGGGTGCCAGCAGGCGCGATGAGTGAAATTAGTTGTGCATAGCCGTCGCGGATGGCATTGCGACGTTTCTGCTCCGACATGATGTGATTGAGCCGCTTCTGAGGCGTTGACAAGAGGGGCTTTGCTCTGGCAGTCTGGCGTGGCTCTGATATGCTTTTGCGCCTCATGGATCGTGTCCGAGAAGTGCTTTCCGGGGGTGTCGGAGGTAGCCACAGATCGTCGTCATGGTCTAGAGACGTGTCTGGTTTGGTGGATGTGCTGGGTGATGGAACGCTGGGGGCGCGCGGCGGAGAGACGGAGGGAGGTTGCGGAGGAATGTTTGGGATGGGGGGCGGATTGGAGAGGTCGTTAAAGGCAAGATCTGACTCAAAGTCCCAATTAAAGTTGTCTAGGAAGCCAAGGAAGTCGGTGGTCTCTGAGGGAGAGAAGAGGTCTGCGGATGGCAGCAAGGGCGCTGATGATGGGGGAAACAAGCTGGAGAGGGCAGGGTCGAATGCACACTCGAAATCGGCGAATGGCACGGGGGGTTGAGGCGAGGGCGGTAAAGACATGGTGGAAGACAGACAGTGACGACCGGGCACACACGCAGCCGGATAACCGGTGGCCAGGATCCCGCGATCTCGGCGAGTCCGGCGGCGACTTTGCACGGAGTGTGCCGAAATAGCAAACATAGACAAACAAATAATACCAAAAGAGGATATTTGCTCCGACTGATGACTTATATAACCCTCTCGCCCGAGTAGCATCGGACCCGTCCCGCTCCGCAACTCCCATGTCGGCTCTCAGTGAGGCATCAACACCGGCGCAGGACGCGGCGTCGGCCATTGATGCACAGCAACTTCATCAGCTCCAGCAACACGCCACCGATGTCCAGCAACAAAATAACAACGGCACGTCCCCGGAAGGAACAACCCGTAAAGGTTAGCTTACCCGTAGCTATATTGTACCCACCCAGTCAGGAAAATATTTCCAGCAAAAGCACCCTCTGTCAGACGCGCGTGCACCGCTTGTCATTCAGGCAAGACAAGGTGTAGTGAGGTTCTCCCATGTCAGGTGGGTCGGCGGCCTTATCCGCATAGTATCCGAGCTCTGAGTGTCTGGCATCGCCCTCAGAGCTGCCTCAAAAGGGGTATCGGCGCAACCTGTGCCTACCCTGACCCCGAGATCGATCATACCAATCAGTCTCACCAGAGTGAGTATTTCCACCCGACACTATCCTGACGTGCCCGCTTACACGTCTTAGCGCCGGGTATCTCCACGTTTGCCCAGACTCCTATAGGGTATGTCCATGGAACCCCAACATTGACTCAACATCAGTACTACGATTACAACGGTACATTTACCGGCGCATCGTCTTCAACCTTTCGCCCAAGCAAACGGCCGCGCAACCTTACCGAGGAAGAAGCCGCTGCTATCACCAGAAATTTCAGTCGCGGTGACTTTTTCGTTGGTTCCAGCGCACCCGTTCGGATCGACCCAAGGCTACCCGTCAGACTTACCCTGGGAGAGGGAGACCATGTCCATTTCAGCATCACCGAATCCTTGTCTTAGCATGTCACCCCCATCTTAGCTGTATCTTGTTTAGTCTCCGGCTTTGTTCCACATGATCTCGTGTAAGGTACGCATTTTGGTTGGCAAAGGAATAGACGCCCTTGGGTTCGGCTGGCCGGCGAGATTGATATCCCGTGTGAGTCTGATCGCAGCTCGCTCTTTGCGCCGGTCTCACACTCACAGGTACCGTAGAAACCTATAGTGTGGTCACTAAGGAAAAACTACAGTACTAGCAGGCTGAAACACGCCTTACTTATGTAAGCTACTAATGATGAAACCTATACTACAAGATGAGTTTCCAACAGGTACGCCATACGCTCCTTGCCTCCCAATGCTATCCTCACCAAGGTTTTCTTTCTCAGCGCGGGCCGCTCTCCTCGTTTCTGTCCTGCTTTTCGACACTCAATCCTGCTTTGTCAATGCATCGTCAGAGTCACCTGCCCGTCGCGCAACGACCTGCAATGGGAGCACGGATCTTTGCGATCGTTCCTTTGGGAACGTTACTTTTGTCGGTACTCATAATTCCTACGCAGTGGGGGTCAGCAATCGTAAGTTCTCCCCTGCCGCAGTGGGGGTCCTCCAGGCTGAGCTCGGCGTTGTAGTGGCCACGAACCAGGACTATAATAGTACGTAGTGGATCACGGACACAGGAATATTACTGACATACCCCAACTCAGTTACCCAGCAATTGAACGATGGAATTCGCATGTTACAGGTGCAGACACATAACCTGACTGACGTCATAGAACTTTGCCACACCTCTTGCGTGCGTGTCCATCTCGCCACCCGCTTTCACCATTTCTCACTCTTTATCTAGTCCATTTACGACGGGGGACCTCTCTCCACATATCTCGCAACAGGTAAGTCGTGATAATGAAACTGAATTCTGAGAGGGTGTTTCAAACTGGCTACAGTGAAGACGTGGTTGGATGCTAACCCTAACGAAGGTGAGACAGTACCAGCGTTGTGACGTTTCTGTATTCATGTCAATTCAGTTCTCTCCCTCCTGATCGTCAACTCTGATGATTTCCCTCCCACCGCATACGACACCGTGTTCAAGGGTGCTGGATTGGATACCATATCATATACACCCTCTTCAGCGTCAATACCTGCCACTCAATGGCCCACATTGGGAAGTCTGATTGACTCTGGAAAACGTCTCATCACTTTCATGGATGCGTCAGCGGACTTCAACAGTATCCCATATATAATTGACGGTGCGTATTTGACCCTTTCGTTCCCTGTCAATGTTCCAATTGTTGTGACCTCGCAGAATTTACCAACATCTGGGAAACACCATATGACGTTACCACAACCTTTGACTGCAGCGTTAATCGTACACAAGGCGACTCATCAACACAAATGTACCTTATCAACCACTTTCTCGACACATTGATTCTGGGACAACCTGTCCCCGACCCCAGCCAGGCTAATCAAACAAATGCTGTGTCTGGGCAGAATTCACTCGGCCAACAGGTCGGCCTTTGCGTCACTGAGTATGGTCGAAATCCAAACTTTATGCTCGTTGACGTGAGCCTGTCATGCATGTTACCGTCCTAATTTAATGCTTACTTTCCACTGGAACTTAGTTTTACGAATATGGTGGTGGTTCTGTGTTCCAGGTAGCTGCCACTGCTAATGGGGTTGCATACTCACCTACCACCCCCATTGCGACCCCCATTCCGCAAACTAGCTCGTCGACTACGGGATCGTCGTCGTCGTCGAATGTAATGTCCACATCTGCGCAGTGGACCACAGCATCGGTATTAGCCATAAGCTTCCTACTCGCTGCTCTTTATGTGCTTTAGTGATCGAGTCCAGTGGTCATCTTGATGACGATTGGAGGTACTTACCATGGAGATAGGACATAGTCGCTTCTGTTATTTAATTTACCACAGTATCTTTTGATCTGACTTGATTTAGGGACTCTAAAGACAATATTTGCTACCGATTTCTTTCTACCCTCCATTTATACACGCGTGGTTTATAAACGGATGGTCCGGACCTCCGTTTATGTGGACTGTGGACTTCGTCCTCGGGGCTATCCTTGTCCTCTTCTTCGACAAGCTCAGCCCCTCGGACCTTCTTTCGTCCGCCTTTACCGACTAGTAAACGTTGCATTTCTAGTTCACGAAGTGCATACGATAACTGGGTGTCTCGAACGAGTCGTGCAGCAAGTTCTTTAAGAAGGTGCTTGCGGTTGTTCTGCGCGATGGTGGTGGAAGAACGCGAAATAGAAAACAAAATATGGCCACGCACAACATTTACCAAATCTTGTTCTTCTTTCGCAGTGCTATCGACGTCATCAACGATGGATTGTCTCTTTCGCCGGCGCCTTGATTTCACGGAATCTTGGATTTTCCATCCAAGCTCGGACCCACCGGACGATCCTGTTGGGGCAGTACTATTCGCAGCCTTGTCAACAAAGGTGCTTCGCTCAAGGTATTGTTGAGCTTGAAATATGATCAGCACACGGGATGACAAACGAAGAGTATGCTCACCTTCTGTAGTGTCTTCTGCAAAAACGATATGCTTGGGAGACGCACGGCTTTGCTTTCGTTTTTGCGCGGTGAGTGGCGCAATCACGCCTGCCACGCGCAGGGTCTCTAGTTCCGCGTCCGTAAGTGGTTCATCGTCTTCCGAGTCATCGACTGTGTGACCGGACGAGACAAGGTTAGCCAGATCCGTGAGCCGTCGCTTGATCTTGTCGATTTTCTAAGGCGAGTCTATCATTGACCGCGAGGAGGGAACCGACGAACGGACCTTGAGCCCTACGGTCTTGATAGTCCGGATGTAACCTTCGTCTTGGGTTTTGAGTAGCTTGACCATGTCCATGGGCATGGAAGTGTTTCCCCTGTCCTTTACATGGACGCCCCCGGCGGTCCTCTCGTTTTTCATGGCAAAGTAGAACTCATCCTTGTTCCTGTTTGCAGCCTTTTGCCTGAGGCGGTTGAGGCGGTCCTGCTTTGAGTGGTAGTCGCGTGCACGAAGAACATAGTCCTTGTGCTTTTCGAGGATGCCATACTTTGCACGATGAGCGAGCTGAGAGCGCTCCTTGTGATTGCGCCTATGCAGCGAATTTCTGAGGGACGAGGTCATAAGAACGGTGTGACAGATATCTCGTTGTGTGACAACAGAAACGACCCGATTTTTACTTTTTGCGGGGCTTCGCAACAAACCTTTTTTGATCAAATTCCTTGACAAAAAGTATGAGTTTCCAGCATTTCAGGCTCGGGCAACTGGCCATGTCCCAGCCTTTGCCTCCACATTTGCAGCAGAACCAACATCAGTCTTACACTCAAAATATCCAGTCCCCACCCACGCCGACGCCTACCAAACCGTCTACCACGCGTCCCCCTTATGGCTCCGGCGACACCGACGACGGCTACACCCTCGTCTTTCCCAACATCGTCGCCTTTCAGGAATGGCGAGCGCACGAAGAGGAAACACAGATGGTCGAGTTCGTAAAAGGCGACACCCATGGTAGCAAAGCAGTCCCTCCCCGCTTCAAAGACCACACCAAACTCGTCTGTGCCCGTCATTCCCGCAGTGGTCGCAAAAAATACGTCAAGAAACATCCAGAAAGAGTCCGAAAGGTGCCTAGCAGAAAAGTGAGCGTTCGCTCGTCGATGCGCGACAAACGTCTCTAAGTGTTAACCCCCCCCCTCGCTCTCGTACACGAAAAGCTCGACGGACAGGGCTGTCAGGCATCGATCAGCTACAAGACTTATTTTGACACCGAGGAAGTTCGCGTGTGTTGTGCGCTTGTCTCCTTCGTTTGACTTGTTCCGTAGCCAAACTTCCCCTTTTCTTTCCTATACAGATATCGCGGAACATTCACATCCAATCGGACCCGCCAATCTTCCCTTCACTCGTCGAGGGAGGCGGGCTACTGTGGAAGCCGAAAAGTCAAAGTCAAAACGCAACGCACAGTCGGTTCCCCCTGTTACATCGACGGAAGCTTCCACATCGAGCAGCGCCGCTGCTGCCACCACCACCGCCCAGACACCACAACCTCACGTGACTACGTTCCCCTCGGGTGCTCCATTGACCCATTTGCCTCATCCATTTCCGCACTATCCCAGTCAGCCTAGCGTCAACACACCGTATCCTCAAATGGTCCCTGCTCCCTTGGCTCAGAACGAACAGTGGGAACGTATATCCGTACTTTTCACTTCTATCCGAGAACACGCCCGAGCATATGACTATCCGGCCCCGAGTGTCGTTGCTCTGGAGAGTGTATTGATTCGGTTGTATCTCGAGAGCCCGATGGGTATGATGGGAGGACCTGGTCTTGGTGCTTTAGGCGCCAGCATGCATGGCATAATATCACCACCTCAGCAGCAGCAGGGACAGACGTCCCAGCCGCATGTCCAAGATTCACAATCGCAAACAACAGTGGGTGTAGCATCAGGCACGGGGGACCATGCAAGCAGCGAGATGGACAGCAGCATCGAGAGTGGTTGACTCGCAGAGCTTGATCCCTTGCCCGGCCCGTAACGGCCCTTCGTGTTCACTCATGACAGTTCCTTACAGGTTGGTTGTAGGTGTCAACTAATGTGTAATTTATTTCTCATCAAGATCATACCGTATATCAACAGATAATGCAACTGCTCGTGACCAGTCTGAGAGAGAGACGTTAATCAGCGAACGGGTCAGCAAAAGGATCTTCAACGTCTCCTGTTCTCGCTCCTGAATGCCCCCCCGAACTTGGTCCTGCCAGACGAGTCCTAGTTGGTTGGCGTTCTTCTTCGCTCTCATAGTCACTGAAATCAGAGAGACTTCCTCTGTGCTGGTCCCACACAGCCTCGGTTGATGCTTCATGCCGGGGGATAGGCTGTATGGGTGGGGGTAACGAGCCCTGTTCGTTACCTAGCCCGCCAAAAGAAAGATCTTGTAGGTCAGGATGGACATATCCTGACGCGTTCCTAGTTTCGCCACGCATGTCTTCTTCGTCCGAGGATGGTGCACGTGGCTGCCATGCGCGTTCCGATGCGTCTGGGGTAATGGTCACCCCATTCACGGTTGCCTGTATTCCGCCCGTCGGATCTTGGGCACGCTGAGGTGCCGAAAGCTGTTTCGAGACTCGTCATGGAATTGCAAGTATGTGAGGTGGGTGCGACTCACGTTATCATACATTTGCAGCGCGGAGACGACTCGCTCGTTTGTCTCGATCAAAGTACCAATCACTTCCTCGTTTTCTACGAGCTGCAGCGAGTTACGAGATAGTAGACGGGTCTCGTGAAAGGACGCTACCTGTATGTACCGGACGATGGTCTTGCGGGCTGTCCTGGCATTCTGAAGACACTCTTGAACGCGAGGATTAGCGGTGATAGTCTCTTTGTCGCTATTGACCAGCATGATCGCATTGATCAAATTGCTCGATGCTTGACTGGCATTGGCAATCGATGTCAGTATTTGGGGTTTCTCCTGAACAGGATGTGAGGGGTGTGTCGGGAACGAATTGGGGTGATGCTAACCGCCTCAAAGTTGAAAGGAGCTCTCCTTGAACGAATCGTCCTTTGGCGTGCATCTTCGTTTGCTTTGCGGGCCCTTTCCTTTGCATCCTCCTTTTCTTGTTTCGCGCGTTTCTTTGCGGCATCCTTGTCGTTTGGAGAGCGGAGGACTTGAGCATCGGCACTTTCCGAGCGAACGTGAGATCGACGGTATAGGGCAGCAATGGCGGACAGGGATGGATCGCTCCTGTACTGAGTGCTCCACGATGCGAGGATGGAGAGTAATTTCTTCTTGACTTTGGTATCTGCAACGGGATCGGATGCGAGGTGTTTTATAGCGTCGATGAGGTGGTCATCCATGCAAGCCGCTGTGCGTCAAAGGATGAGTGCGCATCCGTGTGAGGTGGTGGTGGTCGTACTCTGGAATTTGCGGTCGCCGTTTTCCATCAGGGCTTTGAGAATCTAGACGGTGTTAGAAAGGTGGAAGGTGATGCTGTACGACACATACCACGAGGGCACGGTATTTTTGATGGTTGTCGCCATGCTTGATCTTCTTTCGGATGGCTCTGGAGGCTTCGGAGGGCCTACGGTTCGTGTGATCAGCCGGGTGGACGGAACGGGTGCGATAAGAAAATACCCAGTTGACTGTAGGCTGATCGAGGTTGCAAGTTCTGGTATACTGGTGGGACGTCGAGCCGACGTTGAAGGATGGGAGTGATGGGACACGTACCCGTCATAGGCTTCGTCGGTGTAGGTGGGTGAGGTTAAGATCTCTACCCAGTCTGTGATGGATGACTTGGAGGGTGATTGCGGGGACGAGGTGGTGTGTGGTGGAGGTGTACTTACGTGGGGTTTGTCGCGGTTGAGCGCGGAGACGGCGAGCTTGAGGGCAGACATGCGACGGGGTGGGGGGACAGGGAGAGGACACCAAGTGTTAGAATACCATATATGGAATGTCCTCTTGGACGCGCACATGACATCACCGTCAGCGTTCTCACTGAGAGATCGAGGCGTCGTTGAACACGGGCATATTTATTTCCTCTACCGTCGCGAGGTACACATTCACAGCCTCGACGATGTAACGAACCTCCACATTAGTCCCTTGGCATATACGGAGGCCAGCCCGCTTCAACCAGCGGGGAAAACGGACGGTACTCTCAGAGATCATCGACGCAAGAAATTTGGGTCACCGTGACTGCGGTCGGCGACGATCTACACAGCTCGAGCCCGGGTTGGGAAAGAGAGATAAACAAAAAAAGTGGGACCAAGCATACGGATATGAGTGATGAAAGGACAGGCGTGCGACATGAAGTTGGCTTGGCCCTGCGCTCGGGCAATGCGAGACACTTGGCATATGACCTTGCACACCGGAGCCCCCCGGGTGCTGCACAGGAGGGTCTTGGCATTCACACTGGACGGGTCGAGGTACGCGGACAGTAGCCGGATGGCATGTTTTTGGACGGGCGACAGAAATGTGCACGACCTGTGGCTGTATCGAACTGTTGGAGTGTGAGGGGCAGGGGTAGCGGTGCGATGGGAGAACACCAGGAGAAGCTGTGAGAAGAGGACAGTCGAGAAATGGAATCGGTGGATGAAAATTTCAGAGCTAGGGACACAGTGCA
>JBBPNW010000494.1:0-16723 GCA_038091115.1 Rubroboletus rhodosanguineus
AAACGGCTACTGAGCGATCGGCCTGCAGGTCACCAACCCAGGATCGACCTCCACTGCACGCTGCTCACTACCGCTTTCCATGGGCTTACCGCATGTTGACCTCGACGTGCGTTCTTGTCGAGATGGTTCGATGTCGTTGATCATACTAGGACACGTTGCGAGAAGACAGTCTGTCGCACGCACAACGCCAAACCAAGCACTCGACTCTGGATATCCATCACGAGAGCGGTTGTCAAAAGGCATACACGGGAATCTACATCTGCGCAACGCACTGCGTGAACTTGTCGGTGCAGTCTCTCCCTTTTGATCGATTTGCTTTACTGTAAAACCCGTTTTGGAAAGCGTTGCTAGACGATGACATTTCTCTTTCGGAGCGCGCATATCCCCTCCCAACGTCTCAGTGACGATGGCATGTCAGCTGAAGCACTGGCAACGTTTGGCGATCATCCAAACCGTAAGGAAGTTGCGGGTCTGATAGGGCGACAGCTCGTACTTGCCCCGGATGGAGATTTATGGAACGCGGGACAACCGTGCGCCCGAAAAAGTAACGTACCCGACCGCTCTCAACTTTGCGACCGACGCGGCCAAGTCTCACCACAAACTTTGGTTGCCTTCTGAACGCGGACCTGGTAGCATTTCAATACTGGTGGGGTTGCGACTTACGGGGGAGATGTGTTCTGTCGAGTACTCAATTGCGCATGCTCGAGGAATACTTATGATCCTTGTAATCGAAAGACAGTCGGTAAAATGACACATGGGCACCCTCGGGCTACTTAAATAAGCCTCTTGAGAACCCAGCTACAGGATGCACAGTGCATCCCTTCCGGTGAGTGCCTCACCCCCTTTAGCGTGCTTGAGAAGCAGACTTGACCACATGGGCTATTTCGCTCGAACGCGGATAGATGGCTACTTGGACGTCCTTTGGAACGCTGCAAAGAAAATATTGGCAACGTTCACGATGGGCCCGTAACGTACGGGAGCTTACTAAATACTGTTCGGGTCCAAAAACGCCATTATCTTCTTATACTGATCAACTTGAGACGTATTGTCGGTTTGGATCGCCGGTCGGACGTTCAACGTCGCGAGGATGCATGCAAACTTGATGAACAACGAGGACATGGCGAATTCTCGCCCGGGGCTATGAGGACGGTCGTTGAACCGGATAGTTTTGAAAAGATGCGTGCACAAGGGCCCCTCACCAAAGTCTTCTCCCGTATCCAAAGACCAGCTGTCGAGGATCGACGACGTCCTTGTTGATCTGTCCATCTGACGTGAGGAATCGTTCCGGTCGGAACACGTGCGGTTCGGGAAAAACGACGGGATCGTGGAGGATAGCACTGCAAGACAGCAACAAAAAGTCAAGCATCGCAAGCGGTCCCTCGAATCACAATTCCTACCGGAGGTTTGTGAGGACGGCGGAGCCTGCAGGGATATGGTAGCCCTTGTACTCATCGTCAACTTCGATGACGTGATCACTTCCTGTTTCTCATTCCCAGTTGGAATTGGTCGGTTGACACTGGCTGCTTACCATAGGATGTAGTTGGTCGCCACCTCATCATTTCCAGTACCATGGCTTGGACATAGGTGAGACCAGTAAAGTCACCGAAAGTGGCTGCAACATCGGCCGGTTTCTTCAACGAGATCAGAGGACAGCGACAAGTCAACTGACGTATATTTCCGTAGCCGACGACCCGGTTAACCTCTTGTTGACCTTTCTCCTGAACCTCGGGAAACTGGATGGTAGGATCAGATCGAGAGAGAACCGTAGGAAGGTTTATTATCACTGACCCAATACAGAGCCAGGACGAAGGCTTGTAGCGTCAGAGAGCTGGAATGAATTCCACCTATCATCCATGTCAGTGCGCCGATAAACGCGCCTTGTCATGCCACCGACCAACATAGAGGCCAGCCGCAACATCCCTCACGAAAATATCGTGGGAAGGATCGATACCACCATCCATATTCACACTCAATGCATCCACGACGTATGAAGTGTGAGCGGAGCCTTCGAGCTAAGGAAACCGTCAGCGGAAGAATCAATTTGTTGAGTGACTAATTACGATTTTTCGTTTAGATTCGTTGTAGGGAACGTTCACCATATTGCGCACTTGTTCACTGTAGACACGCGTGGTTCGCTTGAAAGGTACCAACCACTCGGGAAGATTGAAAACTGGGTTACTGCGAGCTGAGCAAGGTCAAATGTCATGTTATAGTGCTCACAATCTAACTTGAGAAATAGGCACATCAAGTCCCATTTCATCGATGTTTGCCACACCATAATATGATGGACGGCGGAGAGTGCTTTGAAATGTGAGGCGGTCGGTGGAAGATGCGGAACGCCGTATGAAATGTTCATCATGAGGTCTCCAGAAGCCCTATCACAGGACTTAGCGGCTTAGCATGACCAATGCCGGCAAACGTGTCCGCACTCGAAAAAATGGATCAACGTTTGTTCCGGTTTCTCGATGATTTTTGCGAGCATTTCTACCGTGTTGTGCATCATCTCCGATTCCAACCGAGGTGCGCTTGAGCCCAGGAGTGCATCATGGAATGCCTGTCTGCGCAACCTCCAGGGCTCTGACAATTTCGTGAAGCAATGAAGAGATAAGTTAGACGTTGCGGCACACACCATCGTTGGGCATGTGGGCGAACGACCATTCCCATCCACTTGATGTATAAGGGTCATCGGAAACGTACGATACATGAATAGACCTGAGCGTACCCAAAACGTCGAAGATTGTCGAAATACGGAGGCCTGAAACGCGATCTTAGCTTCCAAGTGCATGGTTGATCTTCTTATTCACCTCCCAGAATAAATCCTAGATCTTTCTCCTAACAGGTCATGGACTGCGGCGCTGGAACTCAAAATGATGGTATCGCGGCCGAATTCTCGGACGTGAATGACGTCGGATCCTATCTTCTTGCTTAGAGCTGCGTACTTCAGCGCAGATGTGTGCACTGGCCGGCGGGCATACTAAGACGTGCAAGTTGATATATGAAGAAAAAGGTTGGAGTGATACTTGCAAGTGAACCCCATATGGGAATACGAGGAGGACCTGGAGGGAGCAGAAAGGAATAACCTTTCCTAATATACAGCGCGGTCGCGATGACCACACAGAGCACGCCGGCCAGGAAATCCAAGGCGACAATGGTAGCCATTGTGAGGAGATGAATGTAGAAGGGGGCTCTTGTGAGGAGCTGCTTATCTATCCTTTGATGTATCAGAAAAAGGAACCTTGGTCATGAATGGAGTTAGAAGACGATGAACTGAGATCTGCTGCATGAGATTGACGGATCGAGGGTTCGACTGTAGATCGCCGTTGAGTTCACCCGTAAGTTTCCTAATGAACCAAGGGCATTCGAAAACGGGTAGGGAAAGGCATGTGGTACGAGAAGGGAACGGGTGCCTTGTCCGCATAGAAGCTTGCTTCGGCGCCGAGAGGGTGCTGCGGCCTGCCCAAGGTGGAAACTTGCTCGTGGGATTCCGTTCATCATACCTTGGGTTTATTAGAGTCTGTTGAATGCGAAACCGGACCTCCAAGTCTAGTCTCACCCCTACATCCAGTGATGGCGACGAGCGCTGTTGTCTCATCGAGGCTAAGTCAACACTCCGTACTAGCGCCCAGCGCAGGGCTCCGTGTCTCACCTCTTCAATTAGGTAGTACGAGTGTTGGGGACAACTGGGACAGTGGAGTGGATGATACGACCGCCAGAGATGCTGCGTTTGGGCTGCTGGACGCCTTTTACGAAGCGGGCGGGAATTTCATTGACACTGCCAATAACTAGTTGGGTTATTTGTGGATATATTCTTGAATGAGAATTGCTGACCGTCTTCAACAGCCAAGGCGGATTATCCGAGGAATGGATTGGCGAATGGGCGGAGCAGAGACGTGTTCGTGATCAACTCGTCATCGCCACAAAGGTGGGATTGTCACGGAGAAATTACTTGGCGACGGCTAGTGATCCAGCCGTTTCCCCTTCTCAGTACGGCACAGATTTGAAGCATCATGACAAGCAGAACACGCAGTTCAGTGGGAGCAATGCTAAGGCTATGGCCCTAAGGTCAAATTTCTTTCAACCCACGCCTTTATAGTCAACGTTGAACTCAGACCTATATTCAATAGTCTCGAAGAAAGTTTGAAGAAGCTGCGAACATCCTACGTCGATATTCTTTATGTTGATTTCTGGGAATGGAGTACCCCAGTCGAAGAAGTCGTGCTCGATAACTACCTCCCGTCGGACTTTTTCCGCTGACATCTCATCCTTCTCGTAGGTGATGAACGGCTTGCACAACCTTGTGGTTGCCAGAAAAGTCTTTTATCTTGTACCGATTCACCTCTATAAGACTCGTTCTAGTCCTTACACGTTAAAAGGGCCTAAGCAACTCCCCTGCCTGGATCTGTACCAAGGCAAACATGTACGCTCGTGCCCATGGCAAGACTCCTTTCGTGATCTATCAAGGAAGTTGGGACGTGATGGATCGCACTTTTGAACGTGACATCGTGCCGATGGCGCAAGCTGAGGGTTAGTGGCGGTTCGTCTTCTATTCTATGGGTGAACATCTTGGATTTCATCTTGGCAAGGTATGGCACTTGCTGTTAGAAATATTCTTCCAACGGATGGGCTTGGGGAGATGGAAGACGAACCCCGTCGCGACTCTGAAGAGAGGGATCTTTCCAGCTGGGACAAAATCGCGGTCAAGACGAAAATTTTCTGTTCACTGAAGCAGGTCGCCAAGGATGTTGGTGTTGAGCATATTTCAGCGGGTATGTCCATCTATGCACTCTAGTTCTCATATTGAGGTATTTTACCTAGTTGTTATCGCATATATGCTGCACAGAACCCCTTACGTGGTCCCTGTAATCGGCGGAGCAAAGGTTGAACAGCTGTTCGCAAACATCAAGGGCCTGGATATCCGCCTCTCCTCCGAACAGATTTACTACCTCGAATCTGCTATTGTATGCGTGCCATCTTACCCATCCGATGTAAATATGAGGTGTTCCTGCGTTTCTATACACTGATATGATGGTATAGGGAAACGTATCCGCAAGTCACTCGCCTTCCGATGTCAAGGGACAGATAGACATGGCCAATGGGTTACAATCGATCACCCCCATACCCCTTGACGCGAGGGCTATCGCGCATACTTGGCTGAAGGATTTCATCGAAACTACCGCTTCGGGGAATGCACACAGCTTCGCCACCAAGTTATTCAAACCCGATGGTTGGTTTAGAGACGTGCTCGTTTTTACTTGGGATAACCATACTCTCCGTGGACACGGGAGAATCGTTGACTATCTGGAGAAGAAACTGGCGTCTGGAAATATTACCAACGTAGTCTTGGATGAAACACCAGCGTTGCGCCCAGCTCCTTTCACTTTACCGTTTGGCCAAGGAATAGAGTTCTCGTTTCGTTTCGAGACACCGATCGCGTTCGCGCGGGGACTGGCCCGGCTCTTGCCCGCGAGTCCTTCTGGAATGAAGGCGCTCTCCGTGTTTGTTATGGTGGAAGACCTCAAAGGGCATGAGGAATCCGGGGGCGAAACCGGACTCTATGGGGGACATACGATCACCTGGAATGAGTGAGTCCATCGTCGGATGAATGGTGCGCGTGTTTCCTGAACCTCATACCTTTGAACAGGGTACTTGAAGAGAGGCGAGCCAAAGTGGAGAATGACCCACAAGTCGTGATAGGCCAGTGTATCGGTCGGGCGATCTCTGTTTGTTGCTAAACCCACCATTTAGTCGGAGGTGGACAGTGCGGCTTGCACACCGCCGCACGGTTAAAGCAGATGAATATCACAGCCTTGATTGTGGAGAAAAATAAAAGAATAGGTAAGCTTCGTCCCGATATGAGTCCGTGGGTACCTTAATCTCGCCCATTAGGTGACAACTGGAGACAACGTTACCCTTCGCTAACTCTGCACACACCAAAATTGTTTAGTACTAGTAGGTGTTCTAGCTTGTTCTATCTATGCGTGGCGAACGCCGGTTTGCTATATTTCAGCTCTCTATCATCCATTCCCACGCAATTTTCCTCTGTTCATCCCTCGGGACAAGATCGCAGACTGGCTCGAACACTATGCCAAGGCTCAAGATTTGGTTGTGTGGACTAACAGCCAAATTCTCCCAAAGGCGACATACGATCCACGAGAGAGACGGTGGACGATGCAAGTTGATCGGGACGGTACAAAGGTCATAGTGCGTCCCAAGCATGTAGTAGTTGCCACGGGTGTGCACGGCTTCCCACGCATTCCAACCATTCCACACTTCGAGAGGTTCCGTGGAGAAGTGCTTCACACAAGCCAATTCTCTGGTGGCCAGAGATTCGCTGGGTTGCGCGTTGTAGTGATAGGCGCAGGGAATTCGTCGGCTGACATCTGTCAGGATCTTTCGTTCCGCGGAGCGGCATCAGTTACAATGGTCCAGAGATCAAAGACTTGTGTTGTCTCTAGCAGAGAAACTACCAAGACCTTTGCTCAAGCCTACCCCGATGATCGTCCGGTTGAAATATCGGATTTCAAAAGAGCTGCATTGCCACTTGGCATGGCGAGAGCGATGGCTCAAGCTACCGTAGACCAAGCACAAGCCGCGGATAAGGACATGTTAGAAGGACTGCGAAAGGCTGGATTCCAACATTACTTTGGGGAGGATAACTCTGGTCCAGGTATCTTATATTTTTCACGGGGCGGTGGATATTGTAAGTGTGTTTTCAGCCTAGTTCAGCTTGGAAGGGGTTTGATGCAATGTTAATGTCCTAGGGCTTGATGTTGGTTGCGCCGAGCTTATCGCATCGGGGAAGGTCGCCATCCGGCAGGGCGTGGAGCCGGTCTCGTTCACAGACACAGGTATACTGTTCAACGATGGAACCGAATTGCAAGCCGACGCGGTGATATTTGCGTAACTACGATGATCCGAATACTCGAATACGAGCACTGATTCCCTGCTCGCAGAACCGGATACACAAGCTGGAAGGATCGAATGAAAGATATCTTTGAGCCAGAAGTAATAGAGTCTACCAAGGAGATATGGGGCCTTGACGAGGAGGACGAGATGTGCGGAGTGTATCGCCCCACCGGCTATCCCGCGGTAATGTCGCCCTCTTGCAAATTTGACAGTTCCTCGATTCCCGTACTAAATGTCTAAATCAACAGTTCTGGTATGCCGCTGGTGATTTCGCTGATTCAAGATTTTATTCCAAGCAACTAGTTAGTCCTATCTTTGTCCGATCGCACGGTGTGCTCGTAATGATTGGTGAAACAGGCCCTTCACATAAAAGCTGAGGAACTGAACCTGAAGCTTTGAAGGCAGTTAGGATCTGATCAGATTCATGTGTTCTACATACTGAACAATGAATGTAAACAATGAAGATATCTCTGCAAGATCTCGTTTTCGTATGCTTGAAAATTGCTTGTTCGGCTCTGACTCGGGCCCCGTGCTTCATTTTGATAAATGACCAAATTTCCAAAGTGTTTACGTGAATCGTTGAAACTGTTTACGGAGTGACTGGGCTGCATTTAAATAGCCACCATGCATACGGAGTCAAAGGTCGTCGTACACCAAGGTTCGTATCCTCTGCCATGGTCAATGCTGACAGGTCCCCTGAAGTTCCAGACGAGGAGACGCCTCTTTTGGGGCCAAAAGATGATACGAGGGGTTCACCAACTCCTCTTCCAAAGTTGCAGTTATCCATCCTCCTTCTGATGCTATTGTCCGAGCCCGTCTCCTTCAGTTCAATAAACCCTTATATTTCTCGAGTAAGTGTTTTTTTTTTTTTTTCGCTCTTTCATGACATTTGATACAATGCTGCTCGATTCTGTAACCAGCTCATCTCTGGAATGGGGATCACGCATGGTGACGAAAGCCAGGTGGGCTACTACATAGGTCTCATGGTATGTGGTATGCATCCTGTGACAGGAAAATGTGCTCTAATTCTCCCTTAGACGACCGGTTTCTTTATTGGCGAGGCTACCACGATCTTTCAGTGAGCACTTCTAATCCACGGAAGAGAGTATCGGAATGTCATCGTTACCCACAGGTGGTCCCGAATGAGTGACCGAATGGGAAGGAAGCCTGTGTTGCTGTAAGTCTCCCCTGTCGGGTGTGATAGTCAACGTCAGCAGCTATAATTGTGTTACCAGATTTGGTTTAACAGGTCTATGCTTCGCAATGCTCTTCTTCGGTCTGTCGAGCACGTTTTCCCAGCTAGCAACGAGTCGGTTCTTGGCCGGAATGCTCAATGGGAATGCTGGCTTGATTAGAACGATGTGATTATCCTCACGCTTGTGTGAGTTTATTGTGTTGATCACGACCTCCGTAGGTTCACCGAAATCACTGATGAATCCAACCGAGCGCAAGTATATGCCTTGATCCCTGTCACATTCTCCGTCGGTGTTGCTATTGGGCCACTCATCGGCGGTCAGTCTTCACTCGCTTTCGTGGGCGCGTTTCTCGGAAGCTAAACATTCAAGTAGGTTGGCTCGAACATCCTCAATTAAAATTCCCCGGCGTATTTTCGCAACCGTTCTGGATAGAATACCCCTATTTCCTTCCATGTGCCTGCACAGCTGCTTTCATTGCTATGAATTTCGTCATAGCTAATTTCTGGTTGAAGGAGACACTGCCTCCGAGCAAACCACAAAAAGGCACCGCGTTCGTGGACGACATAGACAAACCGCTCCCGCTACGCGCACTACTCACGCGTCCAGTTGTCATATCGATAATAAATCAAGGTTGGATTTCGTTCATTGGTCTTGGTAGGCTATCTTCCGTCCATCGGATGATGATCGATTGTATTGATGGCAGCTATCCAGTGGCTGATGTCACGCTTCCGATGTTTTATGCAACGTCCTTTGAAAACGGGGGTCTTGATCTCCCACCTCAAAAAATAGGATCAGTGTTAGGAACGTGGGGACTTTTCAATGGCATTTTCCAGGTGAGACCCTGTCCGAATGGATGGTAAGCGTTAGTCCAACGTTCTGTTAGCAACTCTTCTTCGCCCGCTTTATCAAATCCCTTGGAGAACGAGGCTTGTTCATGATAAGCCTCGCATGTTGGGTTCCTTTATTTGCGTTGTGTCCGGTCGCAAATTTGACGGCATTGCGAATGGGGTATGTCGGTCCGCCAGTGTGGACTGCGATCGCTCTGCAGTTACTACTTCTCTCCGTCGCCCAAATGGGCTTTGGTGCGCGTGTATTCTGTTACTCTTTTGTTGTGAAGAGTCTGACAACAAGAGCGACAGGTGCCATATTTTTGTTTACTATGGCGTCTGCGCCAAACAAGCGGTGTCTAGGAGCGGTAAATGGCCTCGCACAAAATGTGGCATCAGTTGTGCGCGCACTGAGTCCGATAATGACAGTCCTGTTATCTCTGAGCATCAAGTACCATGTGATGGGCGGATATGCCTTTTACTTCATCATGATGACCTCCAGTATCGCTGGTTTCTCCATTGCAAGATGGCTGCCTATGCGGCCATGGAGTATCGATAAGGCTACTTAGTCATGTACAATTCGGTCTCAGTCACTTGTATAGCAGGGACCGTGTATACCCGCTCTCATTGCTTTGATTTCTTTATTTCAAGGTCAGCATGCAATATTCAATCCCCAGACCATTTGACGTGGGGGCTTACGTAGTGCGACATGCTTGGAATGAAACCTACATTGGGCCAAACCACCTTTGGAATTTAATTTCAGCGATAGTGTGTGCGTGAGGGGAGAATACTGCGCACCAGAGATATACCAAAGACGCGGCACGCCGAATTCCTTCCAACAGCCATTCAACTCCCCTTCTTCGTCGAGGCCCCATATAGACGTGCATCTTGATGCAATGGCATCTCCGCAGATCTCACGTACGGTGTTTCGCGCGTCTCCTAAACTGAGACAAGGTTTGATGAGAGAGATAAGCGATGCGAAAGATAGTGGATATACCCAGTGGCGAAGATAATCACATCGGCCATGGTTTCAGTGCCATCCTCGAAGGAGACACCAGTGCTGGTGATCCTGGAAATCCCGGTATCGTTCTTGACCTTGATACGTCCGTCGGCGATGAGCCTACTGGCACCGGAATCTGTGATCGCGGCCATGAGCATGCAGTATATATTACATTTGGGGCAGCATACCTATGTAATATCCGCCGGCGCTATTTGTCACAGGTCAGCACGGCCACAACTCGAATAATGGGGTGCTCGTACTGATTCAAGGCCAGGAGAATGAGGCCGGTATCGTTGATTCCCAGGTTGTGTTGGAATCCAGCGCGGTCGAGTCCGTCGAGCGTATCCCTGAGAAGTGTCATTATACGATCGGGTACTCCAATGACAAGATCGACACACTTGTCCATTGTTGCCAGCGTGGCAGTCATTCTCTGTCCAAATTCACCCGCCATGAATAGGTTGGGAAACGAGGCAGTCAGGCAATCTGCAACTTCCAACGGAGGTCCATTTTCACAATAGACTCCGGCTGTCATCGCGTTTTTTGCAGCACTGGTCATGACATAAATGGGGCTGCGTTGGAAGACTGTCACATCTGAAGGTATCGCCATCGACACATCACCAGAACCCGAACGGGACAGACTAACCTATTCCTTGGGTGCAATGGTCAGCGGCGATATCATGCGCCGACGTACCACTGCCAATAATGAAAACTCGTTTGGAGTGGTGTTCATGAGCATTTTTGTACTGCATAGAGTGCATTATCTTTCCAGAGAAGATATCCTAGTTTCGAGCGATGAGTAGAGAATCAAGTGGCAACAGGAGTCCTTCAAAGGCTTACCATTCCAGGGATTTTGGGGTAATTCCACTTGCCACCACCTAATCCAGTGGCCAAGACCAGATGTTGAACGTTATTAAACTCGCGTACGGTGCCTCCCGGGCACCTTATCACGACATCCCAGCCACTCTCGTCACTTGAAAGACGAGCCGAGACGACAGTGCTCGACGTCCATACATTAAGGTCGAGGTTCTGGGCATAGGCCTCCAGCCAGGCGGCTAGTTTCGAGGCTGGGGTAAAGATAGGCCAAGTAGGGGGGAAGCTGAGGCATCTCGTCAGTAGTGTGTTACAACTCAAAAGCGACATACGGGAGATAGGGCATGTGGTCCATCCCTGGATACAAGCAAAATCAATAATTTTGTTGGGACAGAGCAGAGAGCAGCGCCGCACAAACGGAGTCATGTAGGCAAAGTGAGTCATAGCGATTCCTCCAATTATCTCCGACCCTTTCGTTCTTCTCCACAACAAGAGCATTTATACCGAGAAACTTGAGGCGCGCTGCGGCGGACAATCCGCTGATGAAGGTGAACATTGAATATCATTCAAATTCAACACCGTAAATCACCTATGTCCCGCTCCGACGACTATGACTTCGGGAGGGGCGTCATCAAATGAGAGCTCCTGTGCTCGCAGACTAGCCCAATAGCCATGGGTAAGGCGAGTATCGCGATAATTACCAGTCATCTCTGGATGCTGTTTAAGGTCCTGGAGGGGCGTGAGGGATTGAGAAAAGGAGAAGGGTGTTGTGCCGCATACTTGCATGTTTGTCAACACCGTGTGAGCCTTCCATGAGTTATCTGGCAGAGGCACGAGCCGCACGACAGCCATACAATGCGCTAGGTCGGTTGAGAAGGTGAAGACACCATGAATCCATGCGACATCGGGCCATGGTTGTTGCAACCGAGTGTGCTCCGCCAACAGCTTGCAATCACAGATCTGGCGCAACACCGAAGCTTGGTCGCGAAGGAACTTGGAGATAATTTCGCTACCGGCAAACGTGCGGAAGTTCCATGTTAGAGCGAGAATGTCGCGCCAGAATAGGGAATTATCAGGATGGTCTGGCAATAAAAGGTCGAGTAGTTGACAAGGATCGGATTGGCACAACTCTTGAAAGCTCTGAATCCAACGCGTCGCTATGTCTGAAACATTTTCTTGCGTAAAATCGGAAGGAAGCTGGGAGCCGAGCTTGTGCAGGGTGGGCAGAGACATCAGCAACGAAGTCAAAGGTAGAGACTTGACAGTGAGACCCAGGAGATGAGGACCAGGAAAGGGCCATTGCCATTTTATTGTAAAGTCGTGACGGTGTCAGGGCGGAAAGGTTCGTGTGAGTATATCCACCGACGGCGGGCTCGCCACTGGCAGCTGGACAATCTGATCGATTACATAACCTGCCAGAAAAGTCGTGCAGGTTCAAGTAATGATGGAGCGGTATTGAAGGTGGTACTTATCCCATGCTCACGGTGTCGATCGGATCCTTTCAAGGCGTTACACTGGCTTCAGTGAGACTCCGCAAGGTTCCACCATGAGGTCCAGGTATCCCCTGGCCTTCTGGTTATTGCTTTCCCTACCCTTCTGCTTTGCATCTCGTCAGCTTCCATTCAAAACAGATGAACAGACCACCGACGATGACACATCTCCATTCGTATTCAATTCGCTGTTTGGTCTCTTGAAACAATGGCCCAACACACTCCACCCAACCGGACACTCGATTGTTCCGGTTTCAATCGCGCCTCAAACTTTGCTCTACCACGCTCGACCTGATGCTCAACTGCCATCGTCCCCCGACTGGTTCGGGCTTTCTCCCGAAGTTGGGTTCAGCATTCCACAGATGTCGCCCTCTGGAGCACCAGTCTATATGCTTACATATCGAGCTACTCGTTCACTGCGGGCGCTTGTGTTCGATGGCCTGTCGGCGTTTCCCACCAAGTTAGATGTCGGATGGCTGGATAACGTCGCAACATTCATTTACGGTGCGGGACAGCGAGACACTGGAAACGACCGACCTGCATGTGGGGGTCTGGCCGAGGAGATTGAACGAGCCAGAATGCTTTGTCAATGGGCAGAGACCATGGACGTCGACGGTTTCATCAGAATGAACTCCGGCTTGTGAGTTCCCCTACATCTACTCGCTCGCACACTGAATGTTGTTTGTTCAGCGAAGTGATCTGGTGTGATTTTAACTCAAGTGGGATTGAACTTATCAATCACTTGAATATTACACCCCCTCATCACCCTGCCCTCAGCTCTTTGCACTTGGATCCGGGCTCTCCAGATGCCCCGCGCACCTTACCGTTTCCCTTCTTCTCACTATCGTCCTTTCACGAATGGGGCAGGATCTACACCAGTTACAACATGGCAGCGTTGCCTTCCCTGGCCTTACATCCTGCTGGAATGGTCACGTACTACAACCCCCAACTTGCGAGTCTTTCCGAATCTCGATTGGGGTTGAGGATGGCCCAACATCGTATATGGCCCACCATATCAAAGGAAGATGCATTGTCTGTGCGATGGGAGGTCGAGGACGTTGTCCGGCGTGGCTACCAAGTAGGCTCTGGTACCGACTGGATTTCGCTCGCTCGTCTCATTGTCGAGAATTGGGCTCACCGGATAGCGCATATTCGTCACGTCCTATCCAATCTCACATCATTACCCCACTCCGCTCTCGACATCACACGTTCATTGGAAGAGATACAGCTTCTGACATATTCACCGCTGATGCCATACATGGATACTACCTCAACAAATGCAACCGGCCAGGACCTGTTCTTTTCTGCTACTCCGTTACACCCTTACGAATCCGGACTGGATCGCTGCGGGTCTCAATACACCAAGGGGTTACCGTTAGGCTCGATGACAAATCAGGAAAAACTACTTAAGGGGAGTATGGAGACAGTCCAACGAAGGATATGTCTCGACTTTGGGACAATTTTTGCGCAGAGTTACGACTTCTCTCATTCAGATACGATGCCTATCGGCGAGGCATTTAGGGCATGGCTTGCGCGGATTACAAATCTTTCCAGGTATCTGGATTGGCCGACAGACATTGGTTGCGAGGAAGTCTGCGGCCCAGACGTAAGTTTCTTTCGTCGATTATTCTTGGCGCCCTGTTTCTGAATCAGGCATACCAGAGTGTCTGTGCACTTCCTATCTGGCCGTGGGAGCCTTTGTGGCCTGAGCTTCATGTCGATCTTATTCCGGCCTGTCAAAAAATTGATGTATTTGGTGGGCCCGAAAGCTGGCGAAAGTTGTGGACGGAGAAGCGGAATCAGAGTGGCTTCTAAAGTCGCATTACCATTCGTGGCACGGGCGCTAGTGCACGCTTTCGTCTTCAACACGATGCTTGCGCGTGCTGTCTGATGCAGAGTGTACATCCAGGCTTATTGCCATTTCTAACACTATCTGATCAGCTATCTGGTTCTTACCTATCACATTCCAGGATATTGTTCTTCCCAAAATTACCACTATTGAGGCCCCCTTGTGAAACATCGCCAAGCCTGCGTGAAAGAAGGGTCACCCATTCACCCTTCCGTCGCCGGTGGACGGAAGCGACTTCCACCAGCTACCCCGTAGCTTTCCGTTCTGGAACGGAACGATAGTGACCCGGATTTATGTGCACGTGTCTTGTGTATGGCCCTCGCTCACTTACCCAAGGTCTGAGATCTGAGTGCTTCAGCTATGCCTGCAAAAGCTCGACGCGTCGTCGTGGTCACTGGAGCATCTAGAGGGCTCGGAGTAGGCAAAGTCTGTTGATGATCTATCTTGCTTCTAACAGATCTATACAGTTGGAGTGGGTTCGCCAGTATCGAGACACACCGAACACATTCGTCATAGCCGTGGTTCGTTCATTGAAGACGGCATCCAGACTCCTCGAAATAGTCAATGACGAGATGGTCGCAGTTGTGGAAGCTGACATGGGGAAGGCAGAAACGTTTGCAGTGAGTCGTTCTACGGACGTTTCCGATGGTTGATGTTCAAAGAGGCTCGTGCAGGACGTTGCAAAGTCTATCGAACGGCTGAGCGGTGGACGCGTTGACATTCTAATCAACAATGCAGCCGTGATGATCGGGACGGGCCGAAGTTTCGTTGATGGCCCGTCCAAATCAATCCTTGCAGAATGGGACGAAACGTTTCGAGTGAATCTCTTTGGGCCGGTGTTCTTCACCAATGCCCTTATTCCACAGCTACTCTCCGGAGACGAGAAAAAGGTGGTCAATCTGTCCTCTCTCGGGGCCGATCGAGCACGTCATGAGGAGTTGGCGGTTCAGCTGGCAAGTTACTCTACCAGCAAGGCAGCGCTCGCAACCGCCACTCTGAACTTTCATCTCGAGTAAGTAACGACGCGCATCGTTCCGTTTTTCGCTTGTCCAACTCGGTTAGATTCAAGGACCGAGGACTCATCTTTGTGTCCCTTTCGCCTGGAGGTGTACAAACCGACATGGACGATTATGGTATCGCTCCGATGACGGCGTCCGAATCCATTGCGCATTGTATTTCGTTCGTGAATCGCATGACAATGGAAAATGGCGGTCAGTTGCGCAACTATGATGGTTCCAAATCCATTGTTGCAGACAAACCACGGTCTCTTCTCTAAGTCAGTCGTGGACTCGTGGTCCGATTCCGCACACAATGGGAATCGAGCGGTTTTACACAGCGAGTTGGAAGATAGTCGACGAGTCGTACGAGATTGTATGTACGTTGAAGACACTTGTATGAATGCGAATCGGCACGGTACTAGTAAGAACTACCATCCCAAGAGCTTCGAATTTACTTTCCTCGTTAAAAAGAGACCCCCTGTTCTTCCCGCAGTGAGTAGAGCTCCTGTTTCTCTTTTTCTGTCAGGCCATCCTCGAACAGTCGCAAGGTGTTCGTCGCATCGACGAAAGACCTCCTAACAACATGAGCACGTTGAGGTGATCGAGGAACGATTTGGCAACGGAATGGGCGGGGAGCGAGCGTGATGTCCTGGCAATATCAAGGTCTTCGTGAAACGCGCTGCTCGAATAACAAGGACTTGGTCTTACACTAGTATAATCCTCAAGATTAAGCTCGATGGGTCGTCCCGTTCCCTGGTCTATTGCAGGGTGAAAGTCAAAAGCCCAAAGCAGTCGCATCGTCGTCAATTCCTGCGAGACCGTCACATACAACGGCATATACAAGATGGATGACGGACCATCGTGTGCTCAGCAACGTGCATCCCAGGACAGATCCGCTACATCCACTCCATGATTAACTTGCTCCAACCGTCGTGAGTGAAGATTGAACATACCCTGCCTGCCCCAAATACGAGGGTATCCCGCAAATCTCTACCATGTTCCTCCGTTTTGGTTCCAAACTTGTTCTTCAGGTATCGTTCAGGTTCAAATGTCTCCGGATTCTCGAAGAGCTCTGGGTCGTGGAAGATCGCCCCTGCAGTAGTGTTGTCAAGGAGACAGTAGGTCGGATGACATGCAAACGTACATAGGTTCAATATGATTGTCGCATCGCGAGGGATAACATATCCCTTGTACTGCAGGGAATTCAGAATTATGTATTTGTTATTTACATGACTCACAGAATCACTCTCGAGCATCGCATGAGGCAGTCCCATTGGCAACATTGGTCTATACCTGGTTACCTAGTGTAGAGACGTCAGTTCAGGTGGCATGTGGAACAGTATAATAAACAACCTCCTTGACGAGGGCGGTAATGTATGGCAACTCTTTCAAGTCGTCTAGGATGGGAAGTCTCGCATCTCCGACGACGGAATCCAAGGTGTCTTGTGCAACTTTCGTGACATTGGGAAATGCACACAGAAGTAGGATCAACGACTGCAGATATGTCGCAGAGGTATCTGTGCCCCCTTCCAGCATAACGATTCCCAGATGTCTAGAACGAGCAGTTCGGGCGTTAGTCATGAACAAACAACTGCTATGCGTACGCCACAGTAGCCTTGTCCAAAGCGAGTTCTTCTCCGCGGATAA
>JBBPNW010000495.1:0-16701 GCA_038091115.1 Rubroboletus rhodosanguineus
TAGTTAATAAGGCTTATTGTACTTAATTCACTTTTTTTGATTTTCATCCTTGTCTGCAGCTTATTCTACTTGAACAAAGGTTTACACTCACCCGACATGCCAGGATAATTACTTAAACGCGCTTGTCATGCTTATTACTCTTGCCAGTATTATTTCAGGTCTGATAAGTGTAAAAAAAGCAAATAAAGTGTGATAAGCAACACTCTAATTTGCTGATGAGTATACACTGTGAGCAATTAGCAATTAATAATGTGTCACCTTCGAAGATGTGAGGAAGAATGTACTCCCAACTTTTGGTTGCATGGGTCAGCCCGAGGAACCTGAATACGGCGTTTAACCCACCAGAGATATGGATTCTTTCAATGAAATTAGCATTCAGCATGATACCTGTGACAACAGTCAAACACATACATAAAAGTGAAAAGGCCAAGATAACGAATCTACATATGACAACATTGAGTTTATTGCGTTTGCACGCAAATACTACAGGAAGTTTGGTACCCACAAGAAGGTACATCATAGACACCCATGACCATGGTTTGATCTTTGGTTGCGTCAGACCATCGATATCGTCCAGCTGGAACTGGATGTTCGCCACTAACCCAAATGTATTCTACCTGCTCAGATCATTGATCAAAGAAAGGTTCACACATAATAGAAGAGTACGCAGGGAGATACCTCATTTGAAAATGCAAGGACTGGCAGTTGTTGAAGTCAGTCCACTCTGAATTTGGAATGCATACAGGGCTTCATGACTTACTGTAATCGTACACGACAGCGGTGATGACAGCAACTGGGGTGCTCTATGAGATCGAGTCATTGGGACTGTGAAGTGCCTACGGGTCACATAGTTATTTTGCAAGATACTGGTCACATCAGGGGCAGCTTGCAGAGCAGAAGACATAGTCGGGATGAATGTAGATTAGGAGATCCCAAGACTCGCAGGAACCAGGCCTGGGAACTGGTGACGAATCCTTCAAGTTCGAAACTTGGCCGCCTGAAAGGACGAGGGATGTGGGGTTTAAAAATCTACTTATCATATATAGGCTTTTCATGTTGGAATTGTTGATTACATATCAGGTAGCTTATATAAGCATCCCTACTTAGGATTCTCGTACTGTACCAAGGTACTTTAGTGACTACTAAAGTATTCCACAGGTAACTAGCTTATTGCTAATATTATAGTGACTACTAAAGTATTCCACATTTCAGGGTCGTATCTTCCCATCACACGGGGAGATACGTCGTCGTCACCAGACCGCGGATACACAGCCAAAACCTGTCAACGTCAACTTCGAAACTCGCGCACAAAGAGCGTCTTCGTTCGATTGAACTGACTTGAGTACCCACTGAGCCTAACATCATCTGGGGAAGAAGTTACTCAGTGAGGCCACTATACAAACGGAATGTCCATGCTCACGGTGTGAGTAAAGTCTCCCAGTCCTACTGCCCGCGACTTGGAACCCAGCCGAAGCATTGTCGATCGAGTAAAGCTTACACTCCTTTCTAAGCCAAGGCGCAAATGGTCGACGTATGGTGGATGGATTTTAGACCCGCCGGAATTCTCTGACGAGGCGGCGCCGAGTGAACGGCTGCACCGTTCTCCATCCACACGACATGCAGGCTGAGTGTGCGGATACATATGATCTGCGATTCTTCATTATGTATCGCTGGATCGTGTGGGGACGACAGCAGACGATGGCAAATAATCGTACACATGCAGATATCATACAACGTCAAGCACGACGAATGGCACGTAGGGCATCTAGCACAACGGTGTGGGTACAACCGTCCCCCATACGAACGAGATCAAATACTTACCTCACCTCCGAGATGTGAAGACTAGATTCCAATATGAACAAACACGATCCGCTTCTCCAACGGCACTACCTTTTCTGACTCCACAACTGCGACGTTCAGGGCGGCTGCGGCACGCTCGCAGTCGATGTCTGGGCATTTGAACATCTCCCTGTAAAACCGAGTGACAACCTCGTGCGCGGTCAAATCGTCTACCATCCACAACGTCCCGATAACTCCATTAAACCCCGCAAACTGCATCCCAGCCGCGAGATGCAGCACCTCGTCCGGAGTGGACTTATCCCCAACCGCCGTGTGGCACGCAGACAAGAACGCCAACTCGGAATGGGCGTAGCGTTCCTGAATGATACGGAGCAGCGTGAGGGGTCCATCTCTCATTGCAAACCAAGATTCAAATGGCTTTGTGGCGTGCTGCGAGCCGTGACAGGCAAGGTGGACCCAGCGATGGTCTCGGAATCCCTGAATGGCGCCTTCGACAGTAGCCGCGTCGCCGGCGATGGTTTCGAACATCACGCTTGGAGGCATGTTGGTCTCGGTACGGATCCTCTGGATTTCGCGCTCCACCTCTGGAATTTCGCATAATTTTAGCTCTGCACTTGGTTGGGCCTGACCGATCGCTGCGAAAGAGATTACATTGGCAGTCCCAGTGACATTGCGAACCTTCTTTTGAACACGAGCACGGTCCCGTGAACGAACAAGGGCCGAAAGAGAAGGAGTATACGAGGAGATGTAGATGTCCATGAGGTTCTTCTCGTCAGGTCGATAGGGGCCTGCAGCATGGAACGGGAGAATCGTGAGCTTCGATGTCGGGCACCACCAGATCCGCGAGCCCAAAGCAAGCTCAATCTCATCACGGAGAACTGTGACGGTTCGTTCAACCACTGTCGCCCACAACCCGCGCAACGATCGTCTAATCCAGAATTCCCTATGTTCACCATATAGATGCGGGTCTTGGATGAGTTCGGAGAATTGAAAACACAGCTGAACGACCTCGTCAAGTGAGCACTCCAAGGGTACGTGGATTGGCGGCCGAGTATGCAGGACGATGACAACATCGCACATGTATTTGCTTCCATTTACGATGATCACTGGACCACATTCAGCAGCTTCCCGGAGGTCGTCGAAACGCGGAGGTAAGAGAAATTGTGAGAGGCCGTCTTGACGGCGAATTTCTTCCACTACAGATTCCCACTCCCCATGGACCCGCCAGTAAGGATCTATCCCAACCTCTCCGATGCCCAGAGCATGTTTCGTGAGACTTGCGCTCAATTGCTTGAATTTCTTCACAAAGTCCTGTTCTTTGTCGTATTCCAGAGCAATTAGGGAGATGTCGAAGCGAGCGAGCTGACTCCATAAGATTCCTCGACCCTGTTCCAAAAGCTCGACAGCCATTTGAAGGTCATCGAACCGCACACCACAGGAGAATGCATTGTTGGCTAGATCAGCCACCCTGGCTTGCACGACCTCATGACGAGAATCGAGTGAAGACCGCATAGAACTGGAGCTATCCAGGACACTGAGTAATATTTTGTAGGCATCCAGGACTCGGCGTTCACCGTAGAGATACCCTGCGTGGGTGCGCTCAGGTCGCTTTTTCGGGTCTCCATTGCCTACCTGAGTCACTTTCTTTCCCCGCAAACTGTCTTTTCCTTTGCGTTCATGCGCAGACCCGCAAATTCGATCAGCGTCTGCAGAAGAAAGTCTCTGCCTTTGAACGACGAGGGTGTGATCTCCAAGCTCCATGCCATTCAGAGTTTGGACAACAACATCCGTCACAGAGGCATTGTCATACTGGAGGAACACGATTCCCTGGGAAGGCAACAAAAACGAATTGTGTCGATCAACGCTGCTGCAACCAAACTGCCCACCTTGGACGCGCCACCGCCATCTTCTCTAACGAGCGCCTCTGTGTTTATTTTTCCGAAACCTTGAAAGAACTGATGTACTTGTGCTTCGTTTAGGTACGTCGGTAGACCACGCACAACAACTGTGTTCTTCAAAGTGGAGTCGAAGAGGGGCACGCCGAGATGCTGTTCAAGGGAGGAATCCTTATAGAGATTGGGCGCATCCTCTGGAAGTGAACAAGGGACTTGGTTGACCTCTCCGAACCCATTGGCTGGGCTTTGTTGTTGTTGCTTTTGAGATGCGAGAAATTGTGTATCAATGGCAAGATCTTGTGATGATGGTCGAGGAACGTGATGAGGGGGGAAAGTCGAAGGATCCGGGTGTCGCGTGATGTCGCCCCGTGCGGGATTTGATGGAGAAGTACTCGTGCCAGTCCCTGTACATGGCCACGGAGTCTCTGGTGGACGCAATCGGCCGAAAGACTCTGTCGGCTTGAGGTAGTCGAGATCTTCATTGCCAAGGCAATTCGGCATACTGGATGATGGTCCCGGGACCTCGATGAGGTCACGAAGGGACGGCTGGGGTGGATGAGTATCTAAATGTTGTTGTAGAGAGTACACGATGTCTTTGGCAAAAGGTCTCTCTGGAATCGACGACCAGCACTGTTGGATGAGCGCCCAATGCCGATCGTCAATCGGTCGCGCGAGTGGCCGATTAGGCTTGAGACTCTGAGACAAACGCAACACGACAGCAGCATCGACTCGGATCTCAGACCATGGGTATTGTCCAGATAGTACCTGACAAAAGAATGAGGTTCACAGTTGTTCACAGTCCTATGGAATGCTACCCAGTACGTACGAGAAGAGCCATATTTCCGAATGAGTAGATGTCGCTTTTGACGGTATGCTTCGTCTCCCCTTCGTTGAGCGAGAAATGTTCAGGTGCAGCCCATCGAAGGGTGCCGGGTCTCGCAGTAGACATATTGAGGTAAGTGAATCCTTCTGGAATTTCTCCTACCAAGGAAGCACAGCCGAAATCGGTTAGACAAGCATTGTAATTGTGATCGAGGAGCACGTTATTCTGTCTGTAACTCAACGAGCGAGACGGGACCCGTATCTCCTAACGACGTACGCTCGAGAGGTCTCCGTGGACCAGAGGAAACGAATGCACTGTCCGTAACGAGCCATGTAAGAGCCATGTGAGCACTCTCATGTGTAAATCAAACACAGAACTTACGGTATTGGAGTCCATTAGCAATATCCAATAACTGAATCACGAGACACAAGAGGATGTCAGAGAGTAACGTTCTGTAGAATGATTTTTCTTTTCAATTTTGCTTACCAACTGTAGGCGGTGCGCAACCGTGAGCTGATTGTCGTGCGCCTCTACAAAAGTATGTAGTGAACCGTGGGGCATCCACATCGACACCAAGGACGCGCTTCCTTGTCTTCCAAACCCATATGCGATCCCCAGGAATGGGACAACATTGCGATGGCTAAGCCTCTTCCAGATACCAAGCTCTCTGCGTATCATCTATAGATCAAGATCGAACCTCAAGCTCCTTGATCCTGTGGGTAAGTAGAGTGTAGAAGACGTACTTGGGATACCTTTCCCTCACCCCGTTCGTCCCGTTTGTGTTCGTCGATCGTGAAACTGAATCGAAATGCTTTTACAGCAACCTATTCAAAGGGAAGAAGCTCATAAGATGTGACGCGAACGACGCTCGAACCTCCTTCATGCCATCAATAGCTTTGTACCGACACCGGAAAACGTCACCGAAACCACCTGCCTCGCAATACTGGCCATCCGATTGGATGATCCTGTTAGTCAAATCTGGTATGGCAGTAGATGTGAGGAACGAGCGTCGTCCAGGCCCAGACCTAGCACCTGCATGTTAGCTACCAACGGACATTATGGCGACGAACCAAGATACGACTCAAGTAGGGGCATTCAGAGCTAGGTCTAACCTCGAAACAGGGCATTCAATGATAAGGTTAAGGGCCAGTCGAAGGATGGGCAATTGAATGCTTGGAATCTTGTTAAAGTGCAGTAGGACTCTGAGAGTTGCCAACCCCATGGCACTTAGGGCAAGCCTTGGCCAGCGTCTACACTGCCGCGCGAGCGCTAGATATTGCATACGTTTCTCTTGGACTCCGGTAAGTTAGCTGCTACTTTTCAACTCACCATCGTCCGCGGCAGATATCATATCCCAGCGATCTACTGATAGACCCCTCATAATGCATAGCGTCAGGAGTAACAAAAGTTGATTGGAAAACATGAAAATTATGTGTTATTGGAGTGCAATTTGGTTGGGAGAGGTGCACTGATCGCCGCGAACTCCTGTGGGAGTTCTGTGCTGAAATCAGGATATTGCTGATTCGGAGGGGGAATGAATCCAAATTCCACGACATTCTGTCAAATTTCTCTGAATTTTGATCACAAAGAATGGTCACGTGTTTAGTAACGTCACGTGCACCAGAGTACTATAATTATTGAGTCCGTGATGGCATTGCGCAGAAAGTTCTAAGCCGACCGTCTCAGCTGACCTTCCCTTTGCGATGCACTGACAAGACAAGTACGGTCAGTCTGGCCGCCTCTCTCGACTGCGCCGCAGTACTGTGACACCAGAACCACTGTCATCTGACCAAGTATTCGGTCCTATTTCCAGGAACATATGACCACTCCGGTATCGTGCGGTTCGTTCCGACGGTAGCTGTGCATTGGTTCATATACTCGACGTCTTTCCTGATCGCCCGCACCAACCTCTTCCCACCCATGGACACCTTCAAAGTCGGAACTTACTCTGACGCATCCGACACCCTTGAGAAGGGCTGCTCTGAAACCCAGCCCTTGCACTCAGAAGTACCCCACTGGCACGCCCGTTCCGTACAGCCTACGCGAACCCGCGGTCATCGATCCCTTGTCAAACATCTCTGGTTCGTCTTTGGCACCGGGGCACTGACCTGGCTCGTGTTTTCATTTGGAGGGCGCGCCTTCAACCAACAATATCACGCATGGGTGCGCAGTCACCGTGCCTGGTTCACTCGACGCCGTAACTGATCTCTTTCGCAGCGTTGGGCAGGCGACAGAGTACAATTTCTACCACCCACGAACAAAGACCTCGACCAATGCGTGGGCAGTACTAATTGGACAACTTATTACGATCTGCCGCCCTGGACATCAGAGTATCCTTATGGTGCTGAGACCGCTTTCTCCCTTCCACTGGATTCAGATGCTCTCTATCTTATCTCTCGGGGTGTGTTCCAGCAGGGTCAGGTCAACATCGAACAATCTACCCAAGTTGCCGATACGGTGGATGTCCGCGTCCGAGTTGCTTATCACAAAGATGAAGCACTCGAACGTGCTACTGTCTGTCACATGGAAAGGGGAGAGAGAGAGCATGGCGTTGGCATTTTTGTTAGTTATGCTCACTTGATCCTGTCAACCCTTTATTAACCGGACACTCTAGACACCCCGGAGAGCGCACCACTACGATCCCACGGATCAACTCCTACTTGACGTTACTCTTACCCTCCCCGCAGGAAACGATGGTCCCCTGTCAGTGAAGGAGCTTGAGACCAAGATGCCAAATTACAGCCACAACATAGCAGACCTGCAGGAATCTGTCCGATTCGACAAGATCTCTCTGATGTCTATTAACGGCAAACTGAGTGTCCAGGCAAGGAGTACGGTGGTTGATCTTTGCTTGTTCTCTGACGTTGTCATCTAGTCTGTCACATTCGAGGTCGGCCAATTCTCGTTGGCGAACGGCGAGATCGATGGCCATTTCAACTCCCGATCTTCCCTCGACTTGCGCACTTTGAACGGCCGTATCGCACCAACAGTGAACTTGCTGCATCGCGAAGGCGCGGACCCCTCTGATCTCACCATACACACATCAAACGGGTATGCGATTTTTCGTTCTGCGCCGGCACGGTTAGAAACTGATTGGATTCTAGTTACATTGATGCAGAAGTCTCACTCACCTCGGAAGCTTTGATAGGTGGCGAGTTCGATGTCGATGCAACAACGAGCAACGGGAAAATTGGATTAAAGTTCACCGACACCCCTGTTGACTCTGTCTTGCGATGTCACGCCGAAACGACCGCAGGCGCCATCGAAGTTGAGCTCGACAGTGCCTTTGAGGGTACTCATTCTCTTCAGACCATGTTGGGCAGCAAGCTCGTGTCGCAACGCGATGTGGCGGACCCCGCAGGGAAAGAGCGCCGTCGAGTCGTATCGCAGCACAAGGCAGCTGGACGGGTGGAGGGAGAGATGAAATGGGTGGAGAGCGATGGAAATAGTTCTGGGAACGAGGGACAAGTCATCTTGAAGGCTATTGTTTCCTCTATCAAACTCGTCGTTTGATTGATTTTTTCGTGGTGTCTCATCTCTGTTGACCGGATAATCGCTATATGCACATACGTCGAATAAACAAATCTCCTTTGGTCATCGTTGCACTGCCACGCGCGGACATAAGGGATGTGAGCCCAAACGTGCTCTCTCGCATATCAGCACCATCGAACGAGCAGAACGCTGCAGACAACTTCATCGTCGGTCACAATGGTAAAACGCACGGCCATCCCGTTCATTCCTTGCTCCTCATCAAACCATTCCACAGCTACCACTATCTCTCCTCACCGCAGCCCAAAACAAGCCCATGGTGAGTCCCCTCCCCGATCGCGTGACGCACCCCCAAAAGAAAAAAAAAAAAGTTATCGCGTTGACCTCGGTCGGATCTCTACTGACACGCGTTTCCAAGCTCGTAGAACTCAAAAACGGCGAGACGTTCAACGGTCATCTCGTCAACTGCGACAACTTTATGAACATCACCCTACGCGAAGTGTATCAGACGAGCGCCGACGGCGATCGATTCTGGAAACTCAAGGAGTGTTACATTCGTGGTAGTACGGTGCGTCGTCGTCTCCCGTCCCCTCCCCCCCCTCGTCTTGATCGAAACGATCATCCGATCTCATGCTCGTGACGGACCCCGTGCGTGTGTGGATACGGTCGTCGGTGTTTGGGCGTTTTGGCTGCCATGTCGTACGTTCGTGAAACAGATCAAATACTTGCGCGTACCGGATACCCTCCTGGATGCGGTCAAGGAAGAACAAACGCGGGTACGAGAGGCAGGGCGGAGCGCAAGAGGTACAGGTCCCGGTCCCAGAGGTACGCCAAATCCTCGCGTTCTCTTTCATCCTTCTTGATTTTTTTTCCCTTGTGATCCATCGATCCTCCATGACGTCTCCTCCCCATCATCCATCACCTTTCGTTCGACGAATCATACACCATCGATGCTTCCACGTTTCCTACCACACTGTCGCACTGCAGGCGGACGCGGGGTACCAGCGAGGGGTGGGTCATCTGTCCACTATTTGACACACGTTGCTCACATGCATGCACCCTTTCCCCCTATCCAGGGCGTGGCAATACCCGGGGCACAGGTCCTCGTGGTGCGCGAGGTAGGGGAAGGGGATGATGATGATCGTCTTCTAGCACAGCCTTTTCCACAGACACACGTACGATATCCTCGCTGTCATACATGCGGTCCGACGTGGCTGTATCTCGCCAGTACTTTCCACCGCATCGGTCATTGTATCATCATATTTGCTTCCGAACGAGTGAACGCCAAAAGAGGGAAAGGGACCGAGGTTGACAGAAATAGGCTACTCGACGTCGAAGGTCAACTGAGCCAATTCGTGCCGGACAAACAATTATGGTTGAACCATGCGACGGGGTTCCCCGCGGCGTGGCGTCCACGGTAGGTTGTAATTAGACTGCTCTCCGCCGGTAACGCGTGACGTTTCTGTCCATAACGCGATGTCCGAAAACGTCGCGTGGCGAGCTGAGTTCACTTATGGGCATAAGTACTTCTGCTTGGAGCTTCCGAGCATTGGACAAGTCGCATGGTGGGTGAGACTTGCTAACAAGGCAAGGCTTCTTTCGATACGGGGCAACGAATATGCCTAGAGTGGAAAAAGCAAGCACCTAATGATATCAGTATCCATATGATGAGGCCGTGTCGAGGAAGGACTAGATGAAGTGATGATATTGATGCAGATGTTTGCTAAGTACATTAAAATGATGGAATGCCCCCTGAGGGTATTGCTTTCAACGCCACACGATTCCAATCTGCAGCTGTAGAACGTTCGTTGGTATTGTGACATGGAGGACAACGCGGGACACCTACTATTCTGAAAAACAGTGTTCCCCCACCAATTAAGATAGATGCCACCTTTTGGGAACTGGGAAGTTTGCTCAGTGAATCGTCCCGATGGAAGAATTTAATTGTTGCACTCACCGCCAGAGTGAAGAAAATTACAATGGCTGACAGAATGGTACCTAAGGAGTTGTTAAGATACGCACTGGTACCGAGGGAGCGAGCGAGCTTACCGCTATCTAAAGCGGCGCTAGTAACGTAATTGAACTTGCTCCACCACGCAAAGTTTCGCTTTCGCACAAGGTACTGGAATACAAATCCGATCGCGAACCATGCGGAGTAATTGATACCAGCGGCAGGCGGTATATATGACACACCGCTGAGAACCACTGGGGCGCTCACGAATTTGACCCAAGAATTGGGATACCGTCGTTGCCACAGCCAGAAAGGGAGAGGTAGAACGGCACCGACGATGAGCGCATACAACGTAGGCTGATACAGTGAACTGGGACCAAACTGCCGTGTAGGCCCGATGAGACCCCTTGAATGAGAGAGATAAGCACACCGTCGGGAGAACAATAATCGTACGTACCAAATCGCCGATGCCGTGAAATACACTTGATTATGTGGGCAGGTAAGGTAACTTGCTTGATCCGGAGAGCAGATATCCGGGACATTATCAAACAGCCATTGCTTCACGCCAACTTGGACGAACGAAGCAAGAAGTGTCCCAACACCTTGCACTGTTGTATATTGTCAGAGTGCACATAGCACGCGGGAAAACGCAAAATGTCGTACCCAAGAACGTCGATCGTGGAGGTACTTTGATGTAATGACCTAGTTTCAAGTCCTGAACGAATGAAGTCGCCTCCATCAGCGTCTGCACCGCGTAAGCCTTGAAGATCTATGAGATCATCAACAAAGGGGAGTAGGGTGATGTGTTCGACCGTGTATGCACCATGTTCGCAATGGGGTTACCAGCTATAAGTGTACCCGGAATGACTTGAGCTAGCACATTCAACGAAACCTAACAAATGTGGTGAACTTTGGAGTGATAGCAAGACAATAAAACCCTTACCCCTTGGCCGGTCATTGCGAAGATGAAGCCGGAAGGTAGCACGTATAATATTGGCAAAAACACGGCGAGCAATAGAGCCCACACAGGCACAGAAGTGTGCCATACCTAAGGCAGAAGAGTATAAAACAAAAGAATGGAACAACCACACTCTTACGTACCTCGACGACAAGCACCATCAAGAGGAAAAATCCAATGAAAAACACGATATACCACCAATCCGGCACCTCTGGGTAATTGCGCATTAATTTTGCGTGGATATCGTCCGGTTCCACGCGGATCCTCTTCATCCCTTTCATAACGCTACGACCATGATACAAGGCAGTGTGGACTAGCACACAGGTTGAAAGCGCGAACGCGAGGAGGTAAGTCATGGCATAAGTTGCTGGCAGGTATAACGGGGAATATTCGTTGTATGCCGTGAGGTTGAAGCGACTTGAGCTGTCTAATACGCGGGAAACGTTGTAGTATTGCCCAAAGCGGTCGTATGGGTTATCGTCATTGATGGGGAAGTATGCGAGGTCCCAAGTCTGTGAATTAAAAGTCAACATAGCAAATTTCAATAAAAGAAGTGCCATTACGTTTGTGTAGTACATCAAAGGCGTGATGATCCAGAAGAAAAGCACGAAGCCTATGAATATATGCGCTTCGGCCCACCATGGATACATCAATGGGCTGCCGATCCAGGCTATCTGAGACCAATCGAAAGTGAGAATACTCATCCCCAGCCCGGAGCTCACGCCAAACATCTGGTTGACTGGGACATTGTTTGGGAATATCCAACACAACCATGAGAACACAGAAAGAGCCTGGAAGAGGTATCCTGAAAAGTATGGGCATTTTTTATGACCATAAGCCAAACAACTACTCACCAGGGACGAAGAAGAAGAAGAAAGCACCAGTCAAGACTAAGAGAAAATATCTATAACGAGTAATGCCTCCTGGTGCCTCATCATCTTCCGCATGGAGAGTGTTCAGCAGCGTGCACGTCACGAGATTTTGGGGCCAGACCATGCCAGCGGGCCACACCAAGAATCGTCTGCACACACCAGCAAGACCGAAACCTGTGAGCTGCGTGGCGACAACCAGGAGGACACTGAACCAATAGTCAACGGCGATGTGGTAGTTCATCTGGGTTACAACGATAGCGTTGAGAGCATACGGCGGACCAATGGCCACGTTTGCCATGATAAAGACGAGGACATGTTCCTTGATATTCCAAGGGCCGGGATTCAGCGAGAATTCGAGCCCACCAAGGCATCGAGGGAGTCGATAAGTAGTAATTGGGAGGACGAATGCGAAGAATTTGCCAATGGGATAACTTATGATGAGAAGCGCAAGGGGCGAGACACTCGGGGCCGGTTGTCGGAAGTTGAAGAAGACATTCAATGATCTGCGAAAATTAAGAAACGGCTAAAATAGACGGGGAATGGACTAACCCGCCGATCATGCAGAGTGCTAGACCTATGACCCACATACGCACAGTCATTACTGGCATTTCTGGGTCGTCGATGTTGGAGACGGATGCGCGGACTTCTGGGAAAGGACTATCCTCTTCGTTTACTGCATCAAAGTCGAACTCCATCCTAGGTGTAATTATGAGCGGAGAAGAAGGACCGTAACGAGGTAACGTACTTGATCGAACCTTCTCGACTATCTTGCTCCAACATGCTAGGTGTGAGGTCGAGCGTCGCGGTGTCATCAGCTATAGTAGAAGACAGAACCCGTTTTCGGCGGGGTGAATGAGGGTCGACTTCGAGGGTCTTCTCTGGGGGGCTAGAGGGAAGGTCTACATGGATTTCGCGTGAACTGATGGCGCTGGTTCTGGAAGGTTTCGTATCTGTTGTTGGAGGGCGGGCAGTACTGAGCTTTCGCATGCGATACGGGTCGCTCGCGGCATGCTGGGAAATGGTGGAGGGGGGACTCTCGACGGGTATATTTGACACGGGGGGGGAGAAGAGAGTGGAAGGCCCAGCTACATCAACAGGGAAACGGGCATAAGGATCGAAGGTCGGGGACGGGTATGCGACGGAATGGACATCTGGAGGTGGGGCATTGGCGAAAAGATGGGGGTATGGGGGTGCACTGTGGAGAAGCTCCTGAGGGTGCTTCTGTGCGTCTCTCTGCTGATCTGCGGTCGAGGGTGGGAGGAATGCGAAGAGGTCCTCGGCGTCGCTTTCGTCTTCCTCCTCCTCCTCCAAGAAAGTGTTGTCGTAAGGGTAGTGCTCGTGGTCGAACGAGGGGGGGGAGGTGGGCTGACGAAGGCCGGAGGAGGTGAAGGGGCGCGACCCACCAGCCGAAGAAGTAGGCCTGCGCGCCATCGTTCGTGCGAGCGTCTAGAGGGGGAGGAGAAGAAGGGATGTGAGGGTGGTGGGGACGGGGAGGGGGAGGACGACTAGCGCGAGGAGGGGCGCACTGGGAGTGGGGCGGGGGAGGATCGAGGGGCGAGGGAGAGAGGACTTGGTGCGGTGGGAGGACTGGGATGTGGACTGCTAAGGATCTGCGGCCGACCAATCAGATCGCTCAGGCACATCACGTCTAGTTCCTGGCACTAATTTCGTCCGTTTTTTTTTGGTATTTTTTTCACAATTAACGGGGAGATACCTTTTTTGGATTGTTATGTTGTCGTCGAGTTCGCCCTCCAACCTGGGAGAAATCTCTGGCGCTGACCAGCAAGACATTGCTCGCTCATGTGCGTGGTAGAAAGAGGGGTCTAGTTGAGCTCACATTTGGTATGTATGATATCACATCATCGCTATCTCGGGTCCTCACACGAAGCCATCGCATTAATCGAATTCCTAGCACCTCACTGGCTTCTTTTCATTACACTCGCTCGTCTCTCTCCTCGTTGCAGCTCAGTGCCTCGTTCAGCCAGCATCCATCATCATGTTCCACTATGCTCTGCAGAGGCGCTGGTTCGTGTGGATCAGCAACACCCCTGCTCGTGGTAGCGAGCACACCCTCTAAAATAACCATCCTGCAACTCGTTCGAGGCACCGCCCACAATATACTTGTACTCGCACTGCAAACAGTACACCCCACCGCTACTCCGAGCCCCGGTCAGTTGTCATTGGCGAACACCGTGGGTCGAAACATCTGTCGCGCCAACATGATGGCGCATGTAGCATGGACCTACATCTGCTTGCCGACCCTGACACACTTGGGGGCCATCTCAGCGATGTCAACTGTTGGTGCCTCGATTCCAAACCGTCCGTCTATCCCCTCAGCTCCTGGAGGTACTGCCTGGAGTCCTTCATCTTCTACATTTCCATTTTCCACGAGTTCGCCGCAAATGCCGCAATTATCCGCCCCCCTCTCGATTGAAAAGCACCGAGGGAATTGCCCACACAGTTTCAGCCACGCAGCCAGGCTAGCTTTCTTGGGCGAATACATCCATTTACCACTCGTTAATGAGACAGATCAGGCGAGCTTCAGTTCTATATTACAGGAATGCACGTCAGTGGTTTGCGGTATTCACAACTGTACGTCCAATCACGCCATGGACGACACATGCACAGCCACCGGTGAGCCGATAACATCTCGATGATGCTATGACAGGAATGTACGCCCTTATCTCGGCCCTCGGCGGAAGTGCGGTGCAACTATTGCATTCTCCGTCTTTTCCTCCCGCGAATGTTTTTCAAGTGTTTTCGCTGCAATCTCCCGTGGTTGCTTGCCACGCGAAAACTAGTGTGCTTCATACTCAAGTTGAAGCAGGGGATACTTGTCCTGAACCAAAATCATTGGTCTGGGAACACAGCACGAATCAGATCAGGTCCAACGCCGCCGGCCGAGGACGAACGAATTTGCGATTCGGCAAGATAAATGCCGTTCATTTCGTCGTAACATCGTGTCAGGGGGGTCACCAACCCCTGACGGCCATGCTGCATTCACACAGGACCCATCAAAACGCGTGTTCGCAGTCGATAGGTAGGCGATGCGATCCAATACGGTCACATGTCTACTCAAGCTCGCGGGCCTACTACAAGAGTGATTCCCCAGCTCTTATGGAGCTTGCAAAGGTTATTGTGCATGCAGTGTCATCCCAAGACCATTCATTGCTCACCATGTCGCGAGACCACGCCATCCATAATATACCCTATCCTGTGTTCGGAACGATTCGGAGGTGTGGGTGCATGGCCAACTCGCGACTGGTGCGGTGGCAGACGCAAAGGGCTGCAAAGGGCTGGTGAACAGCCGACGGCTAAGGCACCAGGAACCGGAAATCGCTGGCAGGACAGAGCTCCAGGTCCCAGTTTCACTACTCCCATCGTCGAGAGGCAACAGGACAGGGATGTGGATTTTCGTTCAAGGGCATGTCAACCCCGATTATTGACGCTCAAAACATATTCCATCTTGAACGTCGTTTGCATTCAACAAATGGATATCGACGCTACTTGTTCACGATAGTTGTGGGGAGCATTATTATCTCCACGGTCTCCTTCTGTTACAGTTGTTCGGAGATAACAACGCCGACATTCGCGTATCAAGAGGCGCAATGTTCCCTTGTAGGGTTGGGACGTCCTTCTTCCTTTGTATAGTAATCCCGTAAAGGCAAGGTCCTAACCGGGGTTCAGTCTGGTTCAGTGCTGGGCCACAAGAAACAAACTACCAGAATGGTCAGAGTCGATGTACTACCCGAGCCCAAACCTTGTCGAACGAACTAATACCGTCAGAATACTTCCGTCCCGACAGATACTATGTACAATTAGTGGTCAGCCATTGATTTCCCATCAATCCATCTGGATATAGTTCATCTGCTCACACGTTGCGTTTACCACTCCTCCTGGCCGCCGATGTGAGGTCAGAATGACCAGGTCCCCGCGAAACCGGCCAATTCTTGTCCGCTCGTGCAGGGTCGATTGCTACCGTGTTCTATACCACACTGAATGGAGAAACGCCCCGGATCCATTTGCCTCGAAGGCAACTTGCCAACAACCAGTCAATATATTCACTCAGCATCAACACAACATTCGTTGCAAAAAAGGGTGGAACTATGTGGCAAGCGAGGTTTCTGGTATCTTCAGCTCTCTTTGCCGGCGCAGCTCGGACTGCGGCGAATATTTGTAGCACCGATTTTCGACCGATGTCAACGCAATTGTGACCAAGTGCCGTCCGTTCAAGAAGCATCAACGCCGATGCGTCCGGACAGCTTCGACTTCAATACCAAGGCAAAAGCAATCGCTTCGCCAAACGATCCAGGGGAATTTCTGCGTTCAATAAATATTCGACTGGTCAGCAGACCTCGTCCATTACGTCTGTTGCAGGCGGGTATAAGATTACTTACCAAGTTAGCGGTAGGATGAGTCTGAGACTCTGATGCATATTACGGCATACATACATCGAAGAACTTCACTTCTGCTGGATCCACCGACGTCGCGGGAAGAATGTCAGCGAGTCCACTGGGTAATGGCGGGATGTGTTCGCTCCGGAGCCTGAATCTCTGGCGCATCAAATACTGGCTTCTGCGGAGACAATGTGGAACGTCACGTGTCGTTGCTCGCTCAAGCCATCCGGGGGTCGGAAGATGGGCTGTCAAAAAGGAAGCCGCAAACTCGTCAACTTGAACGAGAAAGCCAGCAGGCAACATCCCGCCCCGATTTTTCGAGACTTGCTATGGCCTATTGGATCGCATTGCTCGACTACTCCACAGGGATCTCACAGTCGAAGCACGAGTGCTGTCACCTGTATTTCTACCATGAAAGCATAAACCTGATCCGAATATGACGCGGTTACAGTCGCCCTGGGTGCCCGGCACTGGCACGACCGGTCGTCACGGGTGAGGATCTCGGCCAAGACCAGC
>JBBPNW010000496.1:0-16688 GCA_038091115.1 Rubroboletus rhodosanguineus
GCCTGTGACTGCACGTTGTCTCCGGCTGGTGTTATTGAATCCTATATGCTACTGCGATGCTCGTTGGACGACGCTTTTTCGCTCCTGGATCCCCCACCCTTACTCTCGTATGTTGTATGGTACCCGACGATCTTCCCTTTTTATTCTCTCCCTAGCCCCGGACTTCTGTTTACGAACTCTCGATCATTCTTTCCTCCAACTTGATAATACCCCACTCAGTGTGGTGAACCGCACAATTGCACTGTGGATAGTAAATACCATTAATTTCAGTCTAAAAATCGGGTGAATATCAATTCGTATTCACCCAATATTCAAGGAATATGCACGTCAAATTCACCGGATACAAATCCACTGAAGTGGCACGAATTTACTCTGAAGTTTAGTGGATGTTTTCACCGAACTTCACTGATCTATATGCTGTATTTCATGTCATTGCTGCCTTGAATTTCACCAGATTTCTCCGCTGATGTTCAACGGACAAATAGCCGCTTGTGTCTCAGTATTGCAGGTCTGATTCAGTCATGCTTGGTGGCCCCAGGAATTATACATTGGCAGAGGATGTGGGTGATTTACATGGGAAAACCGGCAAATACATGTACAAAGCACGGGCAGGCAGAAATGAATGAGTGGGCATCGCACCCAAGTCGCAATGGGGCGATGTTGTGAACGGCTTCAGGTCTCCGTTAGGTTAATCCATCGATACCTTGTTCTTTCCGCGAGTCCGAACATGTCAGCCCGAGAGACACAATCAAGAGTGAACGAAAAGAAGTAAACAATACGACCTTGATTCTTCTGCTCTTACAAGTGCCAATGGACTCTTTCTTGACCTTGTGCTTGCTGCGCTGATTCTTATGACCCTTGCCAGGATCGTGACAACCCGGAAACCTTGAGGGACCTGCTTCTGACTGCTAAACAATCGTGAGAGTGAGATGAATGGGGTATGTCAGCGAGATCGTGTGTGCGCACACAATCGTTGTTTATCTTCGGGCTCTGTATTGGAAGTCATGTATTGAACATTTTCCAGCCTGAGATTTCGACTACAAATGGAACGCACTGGCATCCGGCGGCCAGTATTGATCACAAGTAAGGAAGCTTTTGAGGGAGGAGGACTGTGAGTTTCTTCGACTGCTAAATTCATGTCGGTGTTCTCGTCTGAGCGAACTAGATCAACATCTTGCTGCAATACATCCCCAACGTCTCCACTATGTATCAAGTCTTCGTGAGCACTCTGTGCATTGGTGCCCCTGTCGTGCGCAATCAGTCCACAAGTGATATTTGGGATTAAAATAAAGTTGACGAATCGTTCTGGCGTGAGGGGATAGAAGATTTTGGGGGGTATGGTTGTGATCCAATCTATGATGGTTTCCCACATCACTTTGTACCCCTTTGGGCCGTAGCTGTACTTGATGAGTAATTGTTCTGACAAAGAAACTTGAGACCCACTATCCTGGCCATGCTCGCTCTCGAATGTTTTCAGGGATATCCGAATACTTCATCAATCCAAAGTTTGTGATTGCTTCCTGCCGGGTTGACCCAATGTTGGCTTCGATGAGACTGTTGACCAGGCGACGAAAGATGAAATTTCTCTCCAAATTATCCAGGCCAGTCAGACAAAGACTCTCGATTACCTCTGACATCGTGTTGATCCGTCCAGGCAGCGCCTCGAAGTTGATGATTGTTGGGTATTGATTACCTTTCGCTAACCGGAGCACACGTAGTTCTTCTGAATGTTCCCGGCAGATGTTGAAACGGACTTGGGTAATTCTTGTTACATGGGCACCCTCAGGCATTGTCGTGGCGCGGGTGGGATAACCTCATTACAATCCTCCCATGGGCATGTAATCAAGGTGTCATTGTCAGCATTGTTGTGTGCTGTCTGAGAACGATGCTGACATTAGCAAATATGCTGGCAATAAAAGACGAACTTCAACGTACCTTTGCCTTGTGAGGAAGCGATGATTGCAAAACCGAATGGGTCCCGGAGGCGACCTGGAAATGATAAATAAACTTCTATGTTAAGGATAGACCTACTTTATTTATATATGAGGCCTTCTGAACTATCCGTTTCATTCTGGGGTGCCAACAATCGTCAGGGTCACTGTTGATGTTCAAGTCATCGGCATCCTAGTAAAACTGAATGTCAGCAAGCGAATGATCTGTCAACTAAAGACTACGTTTGCAGCATTCTCCACAATTGTGGAGTGAACTACTGAGGGATCACAGCTCAAGTTCCTTGTAGACCCTTGAGTGGTATTCTTGCTCGTGGTCTTGCCCTTATTGTTCCTGTCTTTCGGCTGGGACTTGTAGCGTGGTATGTTAGAGTGATGAAGTAGTACGACCAGGGACGGACCTTGCTATTCTTGCTCACGGTCTTGCCCTTATCGTTCCTGTCTTTCGGCTGAGACTTGTAGCATGGTATGTTAGAGTGATGAAGTAGTACAACTGGGGACAGACCTTGCTATCCTTGCTTGCGGTCTTCTTGCCCTTATCGTTCCTGTCTTTCGGCTGGGACTTGTAGCGTGGTATGTTAGAGTGATGAAGTAGTACGACCGGGAACAGACCTTGCTATCCTTGCTTGCAATCTTCTTGCCCTTATTGTTCCTGTCTTTCGGCTGGGACTTGTAGCGTGGTATGTTAGAGTGATGAAGTAGTACGACCGGGAACAGACCTTGCTATCCTTGCTTGCGGTCTTCTTGCCCTTATTGTTCCCGTCTTTCGGCTGGGACTTGTAATGACGAGTCCTTCCTTCATCAACCTCCATCGCTTCATTGTGGTCTTCATCATCGTCTTCGTCAGCTTCAACACCTTCAATATCTTCATCTTCATCTTCAGTGTCCTCATTGCCTTCGGTATCTTCCATCTCCTCGTCTTCGCCCTCGTTGTCCTCATCTTCGTCCTGGTCTTGGTCTTGGTCCTCATCTTCATCACCCTCTTCTTCTCCATCACCATCTTCGTCCCCATCCTCATCGCTGCCCTCTTCATCTTTACTATTGTGTCTCTTCTTTCGCTGGAGTTCAATGTCCCAATCATCTCCTATTTTTTTTGCATAGCCCTTTGCGTTGACTAGATATTGCCTGAGGATATCCAAGATGGGCCAACCGTTGACAAATCGTCGAAGATATGGATGCTTCTTCTGCACCTTGATAATCCCTTATCAGCATGAAGTGTTAGAAACTATATCAACACATACCAATGCGATGACTTCAGCACGTAGCACATCTGGCTGTTTGCGCCATGTCTTTCTTGACTTTAAGATCGATTCGCCTAGTGCACGCACACTTCTCTGTATAAGATATGAATCTGATTGTAATAAAGTAGAAAAAGTGCGCATATACGCACCAAATAGCCATTACATATATTGACGTGTCTTCTTACTCAAGCCCATCGCGTCTTGCAGATTGTATCCGCTGGACTTTCCAGCTGTTCCTGGTGGCTTTGGGATGAGCTTCTTCGATATGTTAAGTATCTTCTTTTCTTTTGCAGGCGCACGGCCTGATTAGAACATTTCAGCTACTGTATCTGGTTGTCCAATCGATATAAAGAATCACTTACGCTGGAGGTTCAGTAGTTGCTTCTGTAGATTGCTGAACGCGTTGGTGAAGGCATCAAGAAAGCTTTTCTCTAATCGCCTGGTCTTCTTCTTTCCTACGTTCCTTGTACATGCCATGATGTCAAAAACGGAAATGGCGGGATCCGGGATCAGGTATAGGTGGGTGTGTGATGGCAAGGATAAGATGGTATGGCACCAGGAAAGTGGTTGAAGAGCTGGTTAGATCGATGGGAGTGAAAGTGAAGTGCATTGTGGTCACTGAGTCGGTAACAAACATGCATCTACAATGATTATGTAATCATTCCTTGCGCTCACAGCTCTAAGTCCCCAACCAAACCAGTTCCCTGCGTCCAAACTATGTCCAATAAGCTAGACCCCCTACTCAAACGATGCCGCTGCTCGCCATCCTGCCTCAAGTGGCTACGTGAACGGACCCGTCGCAAACACTATTCAAGGGTTAACCCTGACGAACTTTTGTCTTCCGATCTTGGTAGCGACTCAGACATGGGCATGCAAGACGAATCTGATGAAGAAGACCCAGATGAGAGTTTAGACAACCCGGAATCAAGTGAGGCAGGCTCAATCACTAGTGCACAGCTGGCAGGCTCGAAGGAAACCAAGGATGAAGATGATGTATCCAGCATTGCATCAGAGGTGAGGCCAGTCGAGTTGGAGGAGGGAGAACCAGATGAGCTAGCTTATCATGAGGAAGAAGAACTTGCAGACGAAGAACTTGTAGATATTATTGAACGCCTCTGGAATTGGCATGGTCCTGGAAAAGAAGAGAGAGACTACCAAATTCGTATGTATCTGTCTCCATCAACAGTTTCGTTTCTAATACTAGCTTAAAAATAGGACATCTCATGGTTATGGACGAGGATTGTGACAATATCCGAGCCTTCCTGCTGAAACTTTCCTGCAATATGCCTCGCCGTCTCTTCAATCGCATGCGAGAAGCATTCACCCATAAACTCGACATTGCCTCTGAGTGGATCATCATTCATCGTCTTTCAGTCCTCTCTGGCATTAAGCCAATCAATTTCGATTGCTGCATCAATTGCTGCATCACATATACCTCAAAGTACGAGTACTTTACTCAGTGTCTGTTTTGCAATGAGCACCGATATGGAAAGCAACACTGGGCTCGGAGAGTATTCAGCTATATTCCCTTGATCCCTTGGCTACAGGGATTCTTCCAGAGTTCCGACATGGTCGCTCAGCTCAGATATCGTGACCAATTTCTGCACATAGACAGTGGCTTCCGTGACATCTTTGATGGGCGCTGGTATCAGAAACTGTGCAAAACGTATGTGGTAATCAATGGTGTTCGCCAGCCTCACAAGTTCTTTTCGGGCAAGAACGTCATTGTGCTCTCTCTGGCTACAGACGGCTTCTTACTATTTAATAGACGAAGATCCGGCCCCTTAGCAACCCCCATCCTCTTGCTGAATCTCAACCTCCCTCCAACCTTGCATACTCATCTCGAGAATCTCATCTGCATTGGCGTTATTGCAGGACCTCACCAACCAAAAGATCTCGGGTCATACCTTGCACCTCTTGACAGTGAGTGTGCGAGGTTGGCTGAGGGTGTCCGTACCTTCGATGCGCTTGCTAGCAGTAGCTTCTACCTCCGAGCATACATTTTATTCAAATCTGGCGACATGATCGCGATTGAGAAGCTTCTGAATATGAAGGGACACAATGCCTTCTCCCCATGTCGATCGTGCAACATCAAAGGTGTGCGCAAAGAAGGCAAGGGAGGGACAGTCTACTATACACCACTCACCACTCCACACGATGTTCACCGTCAACCTCGTGCATCAGTTGATGCTCACAACCTTCCACTTCGCTCTCATGCAGGGATCCTTTCTGCACTTGAAGAGATGGATGAAGCACCTACCAAGAGGGCTCGAGATGAAATTGCTCGATGTCATGGGCTGCGAGGTGAGCCTACCCTGACACGAATAAATTCCCTAGATTATTCGCGTTGCGCACCTTGGGAATGGATGCATCTATTCCTCGAAAACGTTGTCCCGACACTGGTGAAGCTCTGGACTGGGCAATTCAAGGGTATTGATGAGGGTGATGGAGAGGATCAGCTCGCTGCTCATATCTGGGAGGAAATCGGTCAGGAGACTGCTGCTTCGACGGCTACAATCCCCGCAACATTTGTGCGAAGGTTACCAAATATCGCCAAGGGATTCACCTACATGATGGCTGAAGGATGGGGTTTTTGGTTTATGTTCATTGCGCCGGCTGTTCTTCGAGGACGGTTCAAGCACTGGAAGTACTACGACCATGCTTGTGAGCTTGCCAGCTTGATGAAACTGAGTATCAAGCTCGAGGTCACTCAGAAGGAGGTTGATCAGCTACGAGATGGGCTCATCAGATGGGTTACATTGTACAAACGGTGGGTCCCTTTCAATTGTTATATTAGGGATCAAGGCTGATGAGAAGCAAACAGGTATTACTATCAATATTCTGCCGCCCGACTACCAACCTGTACCCTTCCCATTCATGGGTTGTTGCACATCACGTCCGATATTGAGAATTGCGGGCCAGTCTGGGTCCACTGAACCTTCTTTATGGAACGATTTTGCCTATTTCTGAGATCTAGCCTGCAATCTCGTCGACACCTGTGGAGTAACCTCGCAAATCGAACTCTCCATTTCGCATACCTTAGTCAAGTTGGCCTCAAGTTTGACTTAAAGGAGGAACTCAATTATTTTCGTACACGGCGTGGTGACGAACTACTGCGGCATAAGCACAAGCACGAGACCTGTAAGTGAGAAAGTCTACTCTCGAACAATGCACTAATCCTGTCTCAGGTACAGACCACATTCTCCGATCACCGTGCCAGCATAACTATCAACCTGATGAAGATCTACGGCGCCGAATTGGTCTCTACTTTGTTGACGTATTGGGTGGACAACGAAAGGACTATATCGCAAATCTTCCGGTAAAAATGACCCTTTGGGGCAAGGTACGGATTCAAGGTGGTGATCTCCTTCATACTACCTGGGCTTTGAAGAGGATACGATCATTGATGGATTACCAGGATAATTCATATGTCCGGGTGAGTGTGAGCTATCTCTCTTTTGTCACAGTAAACTCAGGGACCAAATTAGTTTGAGGTGACGTTCGCTCAGACCGCTAAGAAGGTCATGACCATCATTCGGTATGGAAGGCTGGAGAAGATCTTAGATTTTCAAACAGGTGATGAGAACATCTGGCAGGGGTTGAAGGCTACACATCACCTTCTGGTGCTGATAACCCCATGCAAGACAGATGGAAAAGATGCATCACAGGAGCTTGTAGAATATGAGGAGACAAGGGAGGCAGTCATCACTGATGCACGAAACATCAAAGCTGTGGTGGGCCACGTGAAGTTGAGGGGCACTAAATGGATTATAATTGATCGGTGTGTGGATTCTGCAGATAGAATCGTGCAGGCAACGGACTATGAAGAGAGTGATGAGGAAGGTGTTGATGTCAGTACTTAGTAGGACATGCAACATAGTAAACGACTTTGATGCCTTGGCCATGGTTTTCCGTGCATTATGCCACGATGTTCATTGGATTAAGAACTAATATTTAGTGAATATTAGGCTGAATTTGGGTACATTTTCCAATTAGTTTTGGTGCATGCATTCAGAACCGCTCAACACATGTCTAAGTACAGTCGCGGAAGTAGGCTAGGTAACCATACATAGCAGGGGCACAGAAAAAAAACATTGGATTAATCGACTGAAAAGTATGTTCAGTGAGTCTCTGAAATTAATGGGCTGCTTTTTCAGTGGAAAAATCAAATGAATTCTGGGATTGATTGGATTTTCCGTTGAAATTAAGCGGACCTAGTATCCACAGTGACAACTTATCTCACAACGGTGCTCTTTCAGTCATCGACGGTCTTCCACTCCATTTTCAATCCCCCCGCACACATTTACGTCCAAGCCCTTCGTTCTGTCCGCACACCTGCCTATCTGGATCCCCACATAGCCTAGAATACTTGCCATCTTTGATTGCCACCATTGGGACGCTGTAACGTCTGTTTGTACTACGAACAACTAGAGGCACTGGTGTGCAAACAGGTTTAGTGATTAACCTACAGGCGAGGCCCTGACCAGAGTATAAAACGGACCCCAGGGTGACATCTGAGCCTGGACGACGGGAATCTTGGCAGTCCCCATCAGCGGAATAAACGCGGTCACTTGAACATCTCGTTCGACATGGTCCTCAAAATCCACAGTCATGCTATTGCACCTCTCGTCAGACTAGTAGCCGAAGTGTGCAAAGAGAAGGAGATACCATACGAAGTCGTCAACATTGGTGTGTACAAGGGGGAGTACAAAGCGCCCGCGTTCAAACAGTTCCAGCTGTTCGGTCATGTCCCATAGATCGTGAGGGGGACACCTTGTATGCCGAGTTTGCATTCAACCGATAAGCTGTTGTGCGCATAAAATAATGGTGGTTTCATCTTGTACAAGGCCTGGGCAATTTGCTGATACCTTACTTGAACGATGCCTCATTTTGGAGATCGTTTGGGATAACCCCAGGGATTCCCTGTCCCTCGTACTTTCTGACGCCTTTGCCTTGGGCCTCGCCCTGGAGAAGATGATCAAAAACTCACTACATCCAATCTCTTTGAATCCAGAATAGCGCTCATGTGTTGCTGTAGGCACAGAAATATGCCCGCAGATGACAGTCAATGCAGTGATAATGATATATGAATACCACGGTAATTAGCACAGAGAGGTGGTACATCACTCGGGGCGAATCAGGGATCCACACGTGTGATACATCACTGGTAGGTAAGCTAACCAGAGTTTTCCCGCGCTGTATCATGCTGATACATCAACCACGCTCGCAGGATAAAACTCACCCTCTTGTAAAATTCTACTGATATATCACCCGTGCTCTATCCACCGTCCCCTTGACTGATCAACTATCCCAGTGGTATATCATGCCACTTGTGATACATCGCTCGTAGGTAAGCTAACCAGAGTTTTCCCACGCTGCATTATGCTGATACATCAACCACGCTCGCAGGTTAACAACACCACAACTAATATATCAGTTGCATTCACGCCCCATCGACGATCATCCTGTGATATATCATAGTACATACTTACATAGATGCTCCCGGCGATCTGACTGATGCATCACTGATAGGTGGGAAGTTGGTATTATGCCCCCGTTGTCTTATGCTGATGTATCATGCACGCTACGCATGCCACACCCCGCAACTGATACATCACTCGTCAAGTGGTGCTGGGCATGACTGGGTCTTCATGTGATATATCACGAAGGTAAGTTGATCATTATTTTGGTTCGCTGCATTGCGCTGATACATCACTCGCAGGCACACCCCCTGGACATTGAATGATACATCATGGAACGTTCGCTGACCCCCATGTCCCCAGGAATGATATATCACTCACTCGTAGGTGAGCACTATTACACCTCGCTGTATTGTGCTGATGTATCACGCACGCTCACAGGTTAGTAGGCCATCTGTGTGATATATCATGGGAAGGTTATGTGTACACCCCGTTCACGCTGCCACTGATACATTGCTCACATACGCGCCTCCCCGACGACAAATGATATATGTTACGCTTGGCCCTGGTGGGGACGAGCGTAGACTCTAGGGTCAAGGGTTCAGGTAGCGAGACGGCTACCAATGGTTCAAGGATTGAGAGAAGGAGAGGTTGTCTCCTTGATCGTGGTTCGAGTAGCTAGACTGCTACCGGTGTTTCAAGGATTTCAGAGACGAAGCTGGCACTCAAAGTAGCCAGGAGACTTAGAGAGGTCCAGGGACGATGTACTGGGTATATTCCAGAGTAGATCTAGGTTAAGGAGTACATCATCTGAGGATCGGTTTATATAGAAGCCTAATCAAATGCGATAGAAGGTTGAAGAACGTTATGACAAATCAATCGAATGTGACAGAAGGTTGAAGAACGTTATGACAAATCAAAGAAGGTGACAGAAGGTGGAAGAAGGTTATCGGAGCGGAAAGAATCGTAAGACTATACGGGGTTTCAACAGCATAGTCGTTAGTCCGAAGGATAATGGTTTGCATAGGAGGAATCGAAGGAATATCAAGGTGAGTCGAAGAAAGACAAGAAGCAGTGAAGAATGAAGTAGAAAATCGTAACAATATATCACTTGAGCGAACCGACTGATACATCACCTGCACAGTCTGACTATCCCTCCCTGCATTCGTTCACATGATATATTCCTTACTTCAAGTATAACCTGTGATGGACAGTATTGGAGTATGTACGTTCGCTCACATATCTGTCCTGATGTATCACATGCACTCGCAGGTTAGCAGGCCACCCTACGCCAACCCTGCGATATATCACGGAATACTCACTTGCATGCGCGTGTGATATACCACTCCCGGTAAGGTTTATTACCTGGCCACTCGCTGATTATGCTGATATATCACTCATGAAACAGGTTCTCACTCTTGCTAATACCAGCATCCTAGTATCCGATTGCGAGACGTACAATAACCAAGGATACACGCGCACAATGGGGCGCTATACCCACCAATGTAGTATGCTATGGTACTGCGCCACAACGGTCGGTCTGACCACATCACTTGGGGCAAATCAGGGGAACAACACATGTGATACATCACTTGTAGGTAAGTTAATCAGTATTTTGCCTTGCTTTATTATGCTGATACATCAACTGCGCTCGCAGGTTCACACTATCCATGTAATATATCATGGTTAAGGCCATAGTATGCCCCGTCAACGCTGCAACTGATACATCACTCGCAAAGTGTGTGCTGGGTCTTCGTGCGATGTACTGTATCATACAGAGGCAACTTAATCAGCATTTTCCTGGAGGTGGTATATCACTTGGGGCGAATCAGGGCAAAAGATTGGTATGGTTGGACTGATACATCACTCGCTATGTAACAGCGGGCACCACTTAGCATATGATATTGAACGAGGCTGATACATTATGTAGCTAAATACTTGTCCTCACCTGCACCACCTTAAAACGTGCTACTTTGTCTTCCGTTTCCTAGATGCCACGTTAGTCAAGCCTGGGATATTTGCGAACGGCCACATACTTAGCTGTAGTACTTATAACCCCGCCGCTCACTCCTGAACGTTTTCTGGGTGCATTTGATGCTGTGCCTATTGAATCCACTACTTGGTTATGTTTTGAGGGTTGCTGTGAACGTTTTCCATGTTGTTTGAGATCTTTTGCCTAAGCTTCCAACTGTGACTGGTTGGCATCAGAGACTGTGTTAGCTGGGGTTGAATCATTTGGCCAGGTCTGCGGGGAGGAAGGAACTGTCGGAGTCGCTGCTGGTATCTGTATGGTAGGCATTGCCATGAAAGATGCGACCTCTGTGGAGGCAGTAGCGACAATATGCTTGAATATCGCCACCTTGTTGGATGCACTGGGCAGTGAGGTCATGGTGCTTGCAAGGACAGGTTGCGATAGCGGTTCAGTGTGTGAGGACACCCTGGACAGCAAGGTCGTGTTGCTGTTGCTTGCAGGGACAGGTTGCAACAGCGGTTCAGCACATATGGCAGCACCGGGCAACAAGGTTGAGTTGCTTGCAAAGTCAGGTTGTGATAGTGGTTCGGCGCGTGAAGACGAACTGGGCAGCAAGGACGCATCGCTGGCGCTTGCAAGGACAGGTTGCGACAGTGGTTCAGTGCATGTGGATGCACTGGGTGGCAAGGTCGTGTTGCTTGCAAGGGCAGATTGTGGCAGCAGTTCAGTGCGTGAGGACAAGCCAGGCAGCAAGGTCGTGTTGCTGGTACTCGCAAGGACAGGTTGCGACAGTGGTTCGGTGCATGTGAATGCACTGGGTGGCAAGGTCGAGTTGCTTGCAAGGACAGGTAGTAATAGTGGTTCAGCACAAGAAGACGAACTGGGCAGCAAGGACGTGTCGCTGGTGTTTGTAAGGACAGGTTGTGACAGTGGTTCAGCGCATGTGGACACACTGGGTAGTAAGGTCGTGTTACTTGCAGGGGCAGATTGCAGCAGTGGTTCGGCGCGTATGGGTGCACTGGGCTACAAGGTCATGTTGCTTGCAAGGAGAGGTAGCGGCAGAGGGTTGGATCCGTAGTTGGCTAGGAAGTTATCCAGAGGTGCAATGGCTGCATGACTTCCAAAGTCATACACGTACTCATCCAAAGCAGGGACAACCTCTGTGGGGATCTGGGGCAAACCAGTCTCAAAGTGGTCCACACCTGACCATGACGAGGTCAAACTTTGCATCAGCAGTGGCACAGCGATGGATGTTCCCACATCGGAAGCTGACATAAGAGCCTGGACTTCATGCATCAGCAGTGGCACAGTGACGGATGTTCCTGCATCAGAAGCTGACGTAAGAGTCTGGACTTCAGATGGAGTAGCGATAATATTTGAATCAGTCAGGTATGCTGATGTTGAAGCACCAGGCCCAGATTCAAGCTCCGATGATGGTCGATCAAGACTTTCCCTCGTTGTGGCCAATGCTGGGCATTCCATCAGTCCCAGTAAACCAACCCCCCATCATCAATCACTTACCACTTACACAGTCCAGAAATTCTCTGTATGGCCGCATAATACCATTGTTGAAGTCCAGATAAGCCTGGTCGAAGGTATTACCCAGCTCTGTGACACCAACATGCAAACTGCAAGCCTCAACTTTCCCTCCAGCCTCAGCAGTGGGTCCATCTGTCAAGACGCTGAACGACCAATCTGTTAGCTCCTGCAATCCAGTGAAGAATTGTGCAAGTGTAGGAGCCAGTCGATCAATGTAACTGTTTGGAATATAAGTCCCAACCAAACTCCCTTTCGCGTTGAAACTCACTACTGTGTATCCTTCATCTTCTGCTCCTTTTGTTCTTTTTCAGCCACCATTTCTTCCCAACGTTCCTCCACCTTAGCCATGACCTTGGCTGACTCACTCTTGAACATTTCTCACGCCTTGCTCATAATGGTGGTCAGGGTGGGTGAGAGCTTCTCCGCTTGTGAGCTACCCGAGGCCACCACATCAATCGCATCAGATTTGCCTACTTCATGTGCGCCTTCAATGACTGGTCGCACCTTCTCCTCATAGAAGAGGCTCAGGTAAGCCTCTATCTTCTGTGGTTTGCGTCCATGACCCTCTTTTGACCGAATTAAATCAGCTATCAGTGTTGTGGACACCTTGGCATCCGCATCCTTTGCTTGCTGAGCCATTTTTTTGGCCCCCCATTTGTTCCGAAGTTTGTTGTGTAATTGCTACAGCACTTATCAGCACAACAATCCCAATGACACCATTTTCAGTATGTACTTCCTTCCGAGTCTCCACCGCCTTGGCAAGCGCAATTTTTTGTTCCTCTGATAGTTCAGTGTCACAAGGTGTTTCTGGAAATACAGCGGTTCGCTCAGGATACTTTGTGAACCAACTCTCAAAAAATAGTGGCCAGAAGACACTATAATCCCTCTTCACTTGACACTGCTTGAAATCGGTGAAAAACTCACCCAAGAATTCTTCCTGCTCAAGACTCGCCCATGAACTTGGCGGCATCTACATGATGGTGAGTCACCTTTCTATTCCAAGGCTGACCTAAACTTACTTTTATGTTCAGCAATCGGCCAGGTGCAGCGGAAACGGATGCGAGAGAAACTGTAACGAAGTGACAATTTCTCTTCTTATCTTTTTCTTTGATCTTATCTTATCTAATCTTATCAAGCCATGCGTTTATCTAATCTCACAACATACGCTGGACTTGTAACTTTCCTTTCTTCTTCTCTCACGCTCACAAACGCTTATAGTTACATTCATTTCTCACAAGATCCCATCTCGTTCATATGTTCATTACCATATATCTTCTCTTTTAATTTCTGCTTTATGCTTCCATTCCTTCCCACGGTTATTCCCGTGCTATGCTTCTCTTCCATTCTGCCACACCATGTGTGTGCAGCATGTATTTAATTACCGTCTCCATATGTCCATATGTAGTAGTGTACAGCTTGGTTTGTGCGTGTTATGCCAGACTATATAAACACCAAGGAGCCCACTGGACGTCCTCCAGTTTGGTTCTCTTGGTCCTTCCCCTTGAAGATCATGAGCATAGCTCAATCCCCTCCACTCCTTTACGGTTCAATGTGTGCAGCCTAGAGCAGCCTAACCAGCCAATCTTACGAAGTAGCAATCTTCGAGGTTGTTTCAGAAATGCGTCAGATGGCGAGAGAAACACGTTGGACTGCGAGAGAACCGTATCAAATGGGAGAGAAACATATCAGGTGGGAGAGAAATGTGGTGGGTGGGGGATAACAATCAAACAACTTGCTGACTGTGTGTCTATAGACCAACTGGCTCACAAACTAATTTTCTTAAGGAGATCCACCAATGAACTTCCCTTTTATAACCTTCAATAAACAAACTTCTCTTTTATGCAACCCACCCTCGCTCTCCTACTATCAACCCCCATGTCGTCTATACCAACCCCACAATCTGCTCCCGTGGGTGATGAATATCCCCGTCTCAGCGTTGCTGAAATAATCCGTAAGTAGTACTTACAGGCCTGTTGAAATCCATTTGCAACATCAACAGATTGGGACGACACATTAAGGAGCTTGAACCTATCAATGGATGACGCTGATCAGCTTTGCCAAACCATACGAGGCCAAGCGTACGTCCTTTATGGCGAGAACGAGGGCCTCCGCAATCAGCACGAACGTCAGTGACTTCATAGTGACAATAGTAGCTGCTGACTCGCATAGTTGAACAGGTATCCATCCTCGAGGCTTCCAACCGCCCCTGCTACTTTCACTCCCTCGTCCCCTCATCGCCCCAGCTGGCAACGTCCGTGTTCCCAGCCGCCATGAATGCATCAGGTATAACAACTTCGTCTTTATTCTTCCTTCAGAAGCATCACACGGACCATTTTATGTCGTCATGCGCAGGCTTCTAGTTGGCGTATTTGCCCTATGGTAAGTGTCTCTTACTGTCTATGATGGTATTGTTGACATGACTATTAGGACCAGTGTGGCACCCCTCATATGTGGTGTTAAGGGAGCTATATATATCAGGGTTGAGTCACTTGATGAAGGAGGACTGATTATCTTGGGTGTGATAGATGATGAGATGGCACAATATCTGACTCAAGGCTAGCATATTGTAGTGAAGCATATATCTCAGCGGTAAAAAAAATCAAATCCAACACGATTCCCATAACCTGATGATGTGTGGCTTGCATTTACACTCTAAGTCACAAATGTACCTACATTAATGGTAGTAACCTCTGGTATGTGAAGTTCATGACGTCATAAATCTCCTACTAGTCACATACTACTATGTCCAGGTTTCGTCTTGTTCACCGAGCGCTCTTTTGTTTGTGGTCTTACCGTAGTCCTCTTCAGTCTAATAGCTATTTTTGAGGACTATTGAGTGTGTAACGAAGAATTAAACATGAATGGTATGAGGGTGCATGACCGCACATGATCCAGTAACTCCTCTAAGATGCCTTATGTAAGTGAGGTAGGTCTTAACCAGTTCTACGAGTTCACATCTCCTGGTGGTCACACTGACATTCCATTTGGTCTTTGGTCTCTATCTATTTGTCAGGACTGTTAAATAAAACAATAAATGAATTATACACTAACGCCATGAATGTATCGACCAAGGTTTATGGATATATGAATAAATCTCCCATTAGTGATGCCATTTGACAGAGTCACATGATTGAAGGTCAGCGTTGAGGTTTGCCTACTACCTAGGGCTCAGGGTTTACCCATGTTACATCCACCTTGACTTTCACCATGCCACATCCAAAGTTATACAAGACACCACAAGAAAGACTACTTGCCGCTTGAGCTTCGCATGCAAAATACTACAATTGGTGAGTCTCTGCAGCTCGCCAGGCTTTGATCTATCCTGACCCAGTAGTTGAGCCATCGCGCTGAAATCAATGCAAAGGCCCGATCCAAGCGACTCAAGGGGCAAGCTATACGCAGGTACATTATCATTTGTCTCCTTTCTCCATGCCCAGTCGTATTGAATCCACAGTATTTTTCAGACGCTCTACTGACTGACGTGTCCAGTCCCCCACTGAACATTCGCTTGAAAGTATCATCAGCCCTTCTCTCCATTCACTCATGGATTCACTATGTTTGGACTACATTGCAACTAAAAATTATGGTAGAATCGACACGGTACACACAGCTGTGCAGGATGTTGAGAAGGCACTGACATCTACTGATGCCAGCAGGTCGGGTGACTCAGAGGAGCTCTGCGTGCTGCGGAGGCACATCCGAACCACGCTCAATGTGATAGAAAACCTTCTGTGCAGTGCGATGGAGGATCTGGACATCGCAGACATGTGGCAGCGCGGTGTGTTGCTCTACCAGTCTATCGGAACCTCGTGATAATATATCCCTTTTTATTTCACTTCGACTTCTTTCATGCACTAAACAAATCGCAGCATATTGATCCAAACGAGAAGCTCAGGGCCTGATCAACTAATGTTCCCAAGTTCTATCCATGCCAAAATTGATCTCAGAAATGTGCTGACCATAGTTGATCCACTTCCAAAGGTGCCACAAGTGCTAAGGTATGGCCATCAGTTATGTCAAAGATTTGCAAGATGCCACTCACTCGGCAGAGTTCAGCCTGCTTCTTCGCCAGCTCCTGCCGTTGTGAGTAGTCCAGTGCAATATCTGAAGGTAAGTGAGGAAAGATCTGTTCCCTCACTGACCACCTTTCCTTGAAGTCAATGATGAGTTCAGTAAAGAACTCACTTCGTTCAACCTGGGAGCTGAAATACCAATTTTCTCTGTCGTAAAAGCGGCCCACAACCTATGCCATTTGGCATGCATGGAGGGGAAATGGGTGTGATTCGTTCATGGCAGCTGTCATGGTGTAGATGGCAATATATGTGCGTGGTTAGCCCGGTCAGTGTAGACAAGCGGTGATACAACAAAGGGCTTACAAGTTGAGGTTCACAGACTGAATGAGGTGGTTGCTCGCAAGTTACAGGCAACTCTTTAAGAGCTTCACCCGCCATGCCTGAAACGACCTTGAAGTCCTTAAGCTTTTAGGACCTAGGCTATCACTGAACTCAGAGGAGGAGGGGATATGATCTCAAGGGAAAGACCAAGAGAACCAAACTGGAGGACGTCC
>JBBPNW010000497.1:0-16662 GCA_038091115.1 Rubroboletus rhodosanguineus
CTGCTGTTTCATTCCTTGTGTGCTAAAAGGATGTAAGTTCAACCATGTCTGTGGTATTGGTGTCCTTGCATCCATGCTCACTGCTATCTCATTCCTTATGTACTGACAGTGGGTAAGTTGCTGTAACTGTGATGTTGATATCCTTGCATCCATGCTCATTACTATTTCATTTCTTATGTGCTGATAGGATGTAAGTTGCTGTGTCTGCAGTGTTGGTGTCCTTTTATCCATGCTCACTTTTTTTTTTCATTCCTTGTGTGCTGACAGTTTGTAAGTTGCTGTCTCTCTGGTGTTAATGTCCTTCAATCATTCATTGGCAATTGCATAACCCATCTATCCATTTAGCTGGTATGTTCTTGTATCTAACATGCTCTACCTTCTAATACACATGATTTCTTCATAATATAGCATGTATGTGCTTTCTTTCTATTATGTTTTGGTCAATCATGTGACTGTTGTTTTTCTCTCTGTGATATCTGATAACATGCTAGTTTATCACTTTCAAGCAGAATGACATCCAAAAGTCATTCAAACCCTTGGTCAGTTAGCTCCTTCTTTCCATTTCTTTCATTCAACTTATACACTTGTAGCTTCTGGGCCCTGATGTTGAAAAAGCTTGCTTTCTTGCTGCTTGTATATTTCTCATATATTTCCATGCAACATTCATACTGAGCATTCATTTTAGCCATTTTGCTGATTCTGGTGCATTCTTTTCATTCCTGGACTCAAAACAAGCAAGGAAAGCACCTCGTCACTTCCTTTAAGAGATATATCAATTCTTTCCATCCTGCAACTATTGCATCAGCTGTGAAACAGGCAACTATGTTGCATGGGAACAATATGGAGCTGTTGTGTGAAGACATTCTTCAGACTGTTCTGCAGCATCCATTAGGTAGGTTCACACTTAACATTTCATTCCATGTTGGTCAAACTTGGTTTATATATATATTGCAGAGCACCCAGCTTTAACAAAAGCCCAATCCATCAGTGTCAAGAAAACCTTACCACAGAAAGTTCAGGGGTGGTTCAAACGTCATCTGTGACAATTCCAATGAAGTTCTGCAATGGCACATACATGTGTATCTGTACTAGTATTCCATAGCTGATCTGCCATGTCTTTGGTTTGGATGCAAAATGCATTCTGTTTTTCTCAAGTTGTTTTACTATTGCACATGTAACATGTGGAGTGGTATCCTCTTGTCTTAAGGTCACACACAATTGAATGGAACTGAGCAATGTTCACGAGTGAGCAACATATAAGATATCCTCTTTCTTTCAGAAGAGGTGACATACATAGCACATGTGATATTAGTGTAGGCCTAAATATAAAAAGAAAGAAATGGAGAAGGAAACTAAATATACTATACAGTATACTGTACATATTATACAACAAGTCTATTTATTACTTTTGCATCCAGCTCCCCAGAATATGATGAATCAACCACAAAAAGAGATATCTTTTCCCCATTGGTGATCTGTAAAGAATGAGCATGTACATAACCAGGGGGGCATTTGTCATACATACCATCATAAATGAGGTTATGTAGACTATCCATGATGGAAATAAGTTCTCAGTGGACAATTTTAGTACAAGCATGTGAGCTTCGATCACTTTTTCATGAGCAATAAAACATTCTCAGAGTTTTTCTTGTCCTATCAGTATTTATAGAATAAAGAAGGCTTTGAGGGAATCTGCAGGTGAGGACAATATGGCACAGAGGGGAGGTTCCTTGCATCATTCAATAATACTTCAGAAGTAGAAGAATTGGTTATAGATACTGTATACAGGATCAGCATACTTTCTGAGTAAGACTACAGATGATAACCTACAGAGTATATCATAAATGATGGTGAAGGCAAGCTTATCAAAACCAGACTGATAACTGAGTCAATCAGGATGGGGTTACCTTCACTTGTGTTTACTCTGCATGATATCGCTCACACGAGTAGATTAAGAGGTAGATGTGAAGTCCGACGATAGATACAAACAGTGATGGAATGAAAGGTAAAACGGGTGTGCTATGGCTGCGAGATTTGTGTGGTTGGGCGAAACCCGCTGGGTTTCTGACTCGAAACTGGGCCCTAGCCTGAAGGGGAAAAGATGAGCTGTGAACCCTTACATTAGGAGCCTTGGCAACGCGCCCAGCGAGGCTTGGGACCCAATCACTAGGAGCAAAGGCTGCTCACCATTAGCGTACCGGGGGCATGGCTATGCGCATGAAATCGTTGAGGAGTTGTTGGTCAGCTTGCAGGAAAGGGGCGAGGATGAGGGCGTGGTTCCTTAGGTACAAGATGAAAGCGTCTCTGGCCCAGCGGCCGATTACTTTGACAACGTCGAAGGGGACCCCTTTGAGTAGGTAGAACAGGGTGCCTCCTATACAGAGGCTGTGACCCTTGAGGTCCACTAGGCTGTTCCGCTTGGCAATGTCTGCTAGCTGGTTCGTGACTTGTGTCTTGGACAAAGGGTGGAGGCCTCCTCTGGGGTGTTTCCAGGCGAAGAGGTGAGCGTCGGGTGGGGCTGGGTTGAGGCGGAGGTGGTTCTGTAGTGCTGCCTCTGGGTCCGTGATGCAACCGGGTTGGGGGGCACATTGTATGAATTCGCCATTGGACTCGCATTTGGTGACCAGTATATGGAATTTGATGACCGGTCTGCCGTCTTTGTCCTGAAGTCTGGAAACATCTTGACGCGTAATGTATTTCGCTGGCTCGAATTTCCTGCGTATGTTGGGTACGGTGAATTCACCCAGCCTGGCAACGCAGTAGAACGTCGTTACTGTGCATGCATAGACAGCTGCATCGCATGGGTCATTCATGTCCAGACCTGCGTGTATGATTTTGAGGTCCTCAATGGTGATGGGCAGACACTTGGCTCGTTTGGAACTGCGAGGGGTGAGACGGGCTGCACCTTGCAGTGTGAGACGGAGTTCATCCTGACGGATGTTCCATGGTTGTCCATGTAGCAGGTGCCATGCTTTCATTCCTGCTGCGTAGCTGGAGAGGGTGGAGCCTGCCGCGCCGCCCGCGCAGCTGGATAGAAAGGCGAGAAGGAGCGTGCCTGATATTGGGCAGTGCTCGGAGTCTGGAATGGGACCATTGAGGTCGCAGTAGACGTGGTAGGTGAGGAGGGCATTGCCATATAGGACTTTTGTGCTGTCTGCCCATGATGCCCCAATGACTTCTAGGATCTGGTTGAGGGCGCTTTCGGTAATCGTTGTGGGGGAAGGGCTGAGTGCTGTTCTTTCCAAGAGTGTGGTGGGCATTCATAAACGTAGCCTGTCTTTGGCCAGGCAATGGGGGCGGTGCAGTGAGGGTAAGGGGCAGAGGGTGGGCAGGTATGGACGTGGTCTGGGAGCTGTAGATGACTGGCCTCCTGAGTCGGCTGGTGAGGGAAGTGGGGAGTCAAAACGCACTGGGCTAGAGTCTATCGTCCTGGAGGACGTCGAGGACCAGCTCATCCTCAAGCTGGGCCTCTGCTCTGGTTCTTTCAGTTGCCTCCTGCTGAGCGTGCCAGTCATCAAAGAATCGGGTGGCGCTGGCTGAGTACTTTCCTTCTCTGAGTTCCCTGAGTTCTTGCACTGAGAGTGGATCTGTGGCATCCATGAGGAAATCCTTAAGGTGCTCAGGTAGCGGGATGGCTGGGAGCAGGCGGTGTTCCAGGTCATAGATGCCTCTGGAGGGTTTGTCCGCTGGATTGTTTGCGCTGGGGACGTAGCGGGTTGCAATACTGCGAATGTGAAAGGCTGAGTCGAGGAAAGAGTGGATATGCTTGAATATGGTATTGACTGCTTGATTGCGGTGTCTGCCAACACGCCAGCCTTTGACAATGCCGGTGTTGTCTCCATGAAGTATGACATGGTTTGCATTGGGGAGAGTGATGTCAAGCATGCGGATAAGGAGCTCAAAGGCGATGGCTTCAGCCCATCCGATGTCCTTTGGTCCATGTAAAGATTGCCATCCTGCATGTAGTCGCCAGGCTCGCCATTGGTTTCCAATGGTGATACTGATTCCAATACCAGAACTGGCATCAGAGAAGGCTTTGGGGTCAAGGAAAGGTGGTGGGGTGTAAATGGAATGGATGACCGTGCCACTGCACAGTTTTCCAATCCACCATGTTAAGTCTTTATTGAGTCCGTTGTCTGGGCGATGGGGAATGAAAGGCTTCTTGGCACACGTTGAAAGCATGCTTTCGAGTCCTACTAGGTAAGCATGGCCCTGCGGTAGGATAGATGCTGCGTGTAGCAGCTTGCCATACAGTTCCTGTACGTGTTTGAGAGTGTGTGCTTGTCTCGTTAGCCAAATGTTGATTTCATTGATGTATTTGTCAGTTTTGGCAGGACTGAGGGTCACGGTGCACTGCTCTATATCCCATACAAAACCTATGTATGTGGTGGATGAGGCAAAGGGTTGGTCTTTGGAGATTTCCCATGGGATGCCCAATGTTTGTGAGACTTCATCTATATCTGCTATATTGTACGTGTATAGGGTGTCCTCAACTGAACACGGTGATCTGTTGGACAGGTCCTTTATGGGGAAAGCGCAGTTCTCACTGAACTCCTCCATTGCCCCATTTGGTTGTTCGACACCACTGTACCAAATTCTGGATGTTGAGTGTTTCACACCGGTGCGCATGATGTCAGAGTTCCATCGTTTTCTGTCTGCGTTGTATTGTAGTAGTTGTGATTGTGGAATTCAGAAAAAGAGATGGTCATCTACCCATTTGTCTAGTGGTCCTATGCCGTTGGCTCGCAGGATTTCCGCTCTGGTGTCTGCTATTTGCCCATAGGCACCGCATGAGGGAGATGCTCCGAATGCTACACAGGTGTCGATACACGCTGTTGTTTCAGATACCTGAACTACTGCTGCTGGCCATTGCGATTCGTGCAAAGGTATTATGCAGTAAGCTTCTGCTATGTCTCGTGTTGCTACTTGCGATCCAAGGGGTAGTTGTGATATGAGCAGATAGATCATTGAGAATTTTCCCCAGGTGCATGGAAAAAGGTCCGTGGTGATGGCACTATTAATGGACGGATTGGGGAATCGGGATGACGTCTTGATGGGAAAGGAGAAGTTTTGTACTAGATGAAACTTGCCTGGCTTGGGTATCAGAAAGAGAGGTGATGATTGGAACGGGCCTAGGAAGGCTTCTATCATTGTGAGGGAGAGTGGGCCTATGTAACGGCCTTTAAATAGCTCTTTATTTACTATGTCTCTGAATTCCGTTGTGTAGATGGCAAGGGAGGTACTATTTGGGGGGGTTTGTACACGGGAAAGCGAGGGGTATCCTACAATGAAACCTTTGCACAGACCTGACAGAATGGATGGGAAACGCTGGATTAGCCCTGTTTGCTGGAGTGTGATCTCCCAAGCGTTGGCTTTATAAGGAGTTCGTGGCTGGAGCTTTCTGAGCGCGAGGGCATGAGCTGGCTCCATGTGTAAGGGCTCCACATCCTGAGCATGCATGCATGCTGTCATGTTTCTCTTGGCATCCATTGTCTCACTGCCACATGCTGCAGAGAATTGCGCCAGAGTCTTTGACTTGTAGTGCTTTGTTAAATCGCTCAACGAAGGTGTCAAACTGATCATTCCAGATATGCTTGGCTGCGCAGAAGATGACAGGTATGGAGTGCTTGTGACATCCCAGGCACATGGCACAGACAGGGAGGGTGTTGTGGGCAAGGGTTGAGGATTTGTGTGCATGGTGGCTCAAGGATGAGGAAGGGGGTGGTGCGTTCATGCGAAAGGAACAAGGGCGCTTGGTTAGGCCTGTCTCGGCTGGGGGTGACATGGGCTGTTTCAGCAGACTGGGGAAATGCAAATGCATCAGTTTGTAGGGGGGGTTGGAGGGGTGGGAAGGCACTGGGAAGGGTGGGTAGCGGTTGCTGACCTGAGGAGATGCATCCCATGATCCGTTGTATGCCGTTTGTGAGAAAAGGTATTACGGTGTAAGGCAGAGTACGTCCCGCATCCCAATGGTAGTCCACATGGGTGTGAGTGCCCACGTGCGGCATTGGTGGGATCCATTTGGCTGTGAGGGGTACCAAAGGATTGGATGAGGTAGTAGGTCTGTATCCTGATGGTGGTCCACATGAGAATAGCACCCGCGTGTGGCATCAGGATGGGATAGGTCATGCGCAAAAAAGGGGGGGGAAGGGAGGAGAAATAGCGGGAGGGTAGGAAACGTGAGTTTGTGCTAGCATGCATGGCCAAGGTACTGACCGTTCGCACTGCTTCAATCTTGGCCGCGTATGCGTTGTCTAGCAGTTCCTGGTGGTAGTCGTTGAGACAACCCACTTGCAGCAGAAGCAGGTGGAAGGCGTCTGGCGTTCTGAGAGTTTTGTGCCAGTCTCTGTGTACCCTACCTTGATAGAGCAGTAGGGCTCGCTTGCGATAGTCACTTGGGTCGTGTCGCCAGTCATGAGCTTCTATGGCGAGCCAGAATAGTCTAATCATGTTGAGTCAGTCTGCTGGCCACTCTTGTTGTCTCATAGCATTGAGCATCTGATAGTTTGCTTGGCCGAATTCTTCCCATGAGAGCGACTCATCTTTGACTTTGAACTTCTTCGCTTTGACAGAGGCGCTTGTTACGAAGTGACAATTTCTTTTTCTTATCTTTTTCTTTGATCTTATCTTATCTTATCTTATCAAGCCACGCAATTATCTTATCTCACAACATAGACGTGGACTTGTAACTATTCTCTTCTTCTTTCCTCACGCTCACGGACGCGTTCCCTATTTAGTTATATTCTCTTTTCTCACGAGATCTCATCTCATTCACACACTCATTACCGTATATCTTCCTTTTAATTCCCGCTCTATGCTTCCATTCTTTCCCACGGTTATTACCGTCTTATGCTTCTCTTCTCTTCCATTCTGCCACACCATGTGTGTGCAGCACATATTTAATTACCGTTATAATATGTCCACATGTAGTAGTGTACAGCTTGGTCTGTGCGCATTAGGCTGCACTATATAAACCCCAAAGAACTACTGGATGTCCTCCAGTTTAGTTCTCTTGGTTCTCCCCTTGAGATAAAGTCCCCTTCCTAAGTCCTCTTCCATAGTCTCTAGTGATAAGCCTAGGATCCAATTGCTAAGGATCTTCAAGGTTGCTTCAGCGCTGGTCTGAAAGGTGGGACCCTTGTCTGTTTGCACTAAAGTGAGGAGGTCCTCATCTCCTGAGCCATCTTCTTCTGCTTTGCGGATACCTTTGTTTGTGAAATGGAAGAGGGGGACGTAGTCACCTTTGCACAGCTTAGTGAGTGCATGCTGCGATGGTAGGAGGAGCGCTGTGGCTGGAAGAGGCCTATCCGGTATTGGCACAAACTTGTTCTTGTATTTCTTCCTCTCCTCCTTCTTGGCATCCTCTTCTTCTTCCCGCCGGAGTACTCTCTGTTGTTCAGCTTCCCGCTCTGCTTGCTCATGATGTTGCCTCTCCACAGCTGCTATGACCTCTTGCTGCCGTTCCCAACTCTCGACTTCCCTGGTGTGATGTATGGTCCAAAGCGCTCTGAGTATCTCCACGGCTTCCTGGTCAGTTTTACCTTCGACGGTAAAAACTGAACGTTCGTTTTCAAATTCCGGTAGAGCATAATCTGGGCATTTCTTGTGAGTGGGATCTGCCATGCTTGGTTGTCGTGGTAGGACTGGCCCAGAATGCAAAAGAGATGATGATGAAAGGAAAACGAAGAAACCGTGAGCGGGTTCTGCTTGAGCTAGTGGAGGTGGCAGGAAGAAGAAAGCTCGCCACCTCGCTTAGCTCTTGCGCAGACCTCATCCGTACGCTGCTACGTGCCTCCACTTACATAGGATACCACATTACCACTGAACAATACTTGGTGGCAAATGGGCAAGAACTCAGGAAATTTATACACATCTTGCATATTGTGTCACTCAAGGCAACTTGTACCTTCCAATTGTGAACTACAACCTCAGGCTTGGCCACATTGTTGTTTGTAAATTTGTGTCGTTCCTGCTTGTCCTTTTAGTAGTACCATGTAAGTAGGCTTGCTATCACTTGGTCTATGCGCGTGCAGAGAGGAAGGTTGATTGATGCGGCAACTGCCACAAGGCCAAGGTTGCGTTTCTCTGGTCATCTCTGACTCTTGAACAACAAGTGTGGGATTCCCAGAGGATTGAGTAGTTCACACACTTTGTGTATTCACATTAAGACTCAGCTAGTCTGAGATCCAAGAGAGTTTTCATTCGAAACACTACATTCTATAATTAAGCTGAACCTCAGGTATGTCTCAGTAGTGTACACTCTGCCAGTATATGCTGGCTCTCAACAGGTTATGAGCCCCAGTAGTGCTTTATGCACACTGGGAGTTTCTACTGAAACCTGAGTGCAAAGGCTGTGCATTTTCACGCTGCTGATGCCACTTTACTCTGAGCATTTTTATGCTCACTCTTTTGATGTGTTTTTACACTCAAGGAGTTAATGTTCAGGTCCTATGGGGAGACTAGGTCCCTCTAGAGGATTCTGAAAAATGTTCAGGAAAGTGCAAATTTTTTTGCCGCCATTTTTTTTTTGACTTTTCATTGAACACTTGAATAGTACTGACATTCCTTCATCCTCAGAAACCTACATGTCTTCTACCACCTTTAAGGACCTTCCCTATATGAATGGGACAAACTATCAACAATGGGCTGTAGAAATGGAGTCCTATCTCCATTCTCAGGGACTCTGGTGAGTACTCTTGTAGGTCCAACCCAATCACATCCAGAATGCAACCGGAGACATAGTTAACAATTGGACTGATGCTATTGAAGCATGGGAAGATACAAATGACAAGGCACTTGAGGCTATGTGCCTCAAACTTGATTCTCACATCACCACCAAATTCGTTTCCCAATACTATGCCTCACTCCTATGGATGGAACTTGAAAAGGCATACTCCACACCTAGTGTCACCACTGCCTACACAGAATTTAAGATCATGATGGATACTTCCATTCCTGAGAACAACCATCCTGCTCCATCCTTTGTGAAACTAAATTCACAATTTGCTTGTCTTGATGATGTCAGGTATATAATCCCCAACAAAATACAAACAATGATCATTCTCTCCAAGCTCCCCATGTAACGAAGTGACAATTTTCATTTTCATTCCTTTATCTTATCTTATCTTATTGCACAACATAACAATGGACTTGTAACTTTTCTTTCTTCTTCTCTCACGCTCACAGACACTCTTTCCCTATTTAGTTATATTCATATTCTCACGAGATCTAATCTCGTTCCCACATTCATTACTGTATGACTTCCTTTTCATCTCTGCTCTATGCTTCCATTCCTTCTCACGGTAATCACTGTTCCATGCTTCTCTTTCATTCTGCTACACCATGTGTGTGCAGCACGTATTTAATCTCTATTCCCCTATGTACTTATGTAGACCTGTACTCTCATGCACAGCTTGGTCTGTTCACATATGCCAATACTATAAAAGCCCTGTGGACAACAGCTGGCATCCCCAGTCTAGTTCACTTGGTCATTTCCCATAAAGACCTTTGTGATATCCCCTCTTCTCTCCTCTACTAGGATCTAGTGTTGTGACCTAAGAATCTTATACTTGATCTTTGTGGTTGTTTCACCCCGTGTACACCAACAACATACATCAAGCTCTTAATATGAAGAGCATTGGAACTGGAGCTGCTGCGACCAGAACTGGAACCAGAACCACTTCTGAACCTCCTGGTTGCATGGTTCCAAATGTTTCCGAGATCAAGCAGCTCATCACTGCAACCTGGCTGCAACATGCTTCCTGCTGTAAGCTGGCCCAGCTGCAGGTGAATAAGGTTTCTGCTGTCAAATGGAAAGGGGGAGATCCTTCATTTCAGCAACAGCAGAAACAAGGTCAGCAACAAGATGGTTTCTCCACTGAAGGCAACAGCAAAAAATGCTGTCAAGGAAAGCGCTTGCAAGCTGGACAGGAGAAGCAGCAGAAGTGATGGCAGGCTCACACTGTCAACACTGAAGCAACCCCTGCTGCCTCCTTCGCCTTCACCGAGCCCGTGGTTCTCAATCCAGCACATCCGCCCACTTACTCCACCACCATTGATCCCCACACATTGTTGCATATCTCCAGCACCACCAATTATGGTGAACCTGCCTTTCTGCATGCCAAGAATGCTATTTCTCTGGCACATCACTTGGGCATCATGCCTACCATTGAAACTGTGCGCACACTTGACCTGGTGGCTAACTGCCACATAAATTGGCAAGGAGGTATTCCCTCCTCGTCCCACCGGCTTCAAGATTGGTTAACACAAGTTGCCAATGACACATCCTGATTCATGGAAGTTGATAATGATGCATCCTGGTTCATGGAAGTGGATGATGATGCATCCCAGTTCATGAAAGTGGATGATGAGGACATAGTTTCATTGGGCAGCAATGATGACAATTTCCCTGAGTCTTATCTCAGGAACTACTATGACTTCAGTTTCACAGATGATACCTGGTCAGTCCCTTCACCCTCACACCACACAGACACTGATGTGCGATTTTCTTCACCTCAGAATCATAATTACTTGCATGTATCAATGTCTGCTGTAGGTAGTGAAATGAAATCACTACACTTACCATTTGCTATGTGTGATGACTATTCTCAAACGTCCAGTAAAGGTAAACAACCCATACACATGGAAGGGCCACTTCCTGATATGTGGCTTTTAGACTTGGGAGCTTTGGCTCACTTTACACATGACATAAATGACTTTACAGAATATGTCAAATATGTGGAACCTCGATTCTCACAAACTGTTATGACATCGCTCTAGCATTCCCTAACTTTATCTTAGTAACCCCTTAGAGATGGGATATGAACTCTAGAGACAGGATACAATCCCTCTCATATTCCCTTTCATATGATATGACGACCATCACATGACCCTGGGAACTTCCCTTCTTCCCACAACCTCCTGACTCCTTATCATGTGATATCTTCCTCTCTTTCTATCTTATCTCCCCTTTCCTTTATCTCCATATTCCCATGACATCATCATACGTCATACCTCACTACCTCCAGCCCTATTTAATCTCCGTGAGTCTAGATGACTCCCTTTCCCTCCTTATCTCTACTTTCCTATTATATTCTATTCTCCTTACCATATTTAGATCTTTCCTCTCACCTTATCTATGGCATAGCATGGTCTGTGCACCATTTCCTTTACTATAAGTAGGGACCTCTCTGTTATACTTATGTCCTCAGAGTTATTAATTTGTCCCTTGTCTTCTCATTGGTCCTCCCTTGGATTCAGAGACTGCAAGTCTACTTCTTCACTTTAGTCCAAGCAATACCAAGACTTCCTTTACCCTTTGCCCTATCATCATGAGGATCAAGTAGAAGATAAGACCTGTGCATAGTAAGCCACGGTACGATCCAAGCAAGATAGTTAAGGCCTATGAAGCGGCCTTGCCAATATATGCTATGAGAGCTCTACCTTTCCCTATCCAGATATACACTTATCCCATTCTTCCTTTTCTTTTGAGGCTCCAGTGTTCCCCTCCAGTCCTATGCTGCAAGCTAGACAGGATTGTAACACAAACTGCAAACGGAAAGGCTCTGATACTCAGAGAAAGAACTGTGATTATAGACTACAAAGGCATACGAGTGTGATTATCGCCTGTAATACACATGCCCACGTGTACAATCAAGCTCATATCAATGGGTACTTTACTCAAAGATTGCTGTCTGACTGTAAAAGTCATTCCAGGACTCTTCAAATTCTATGGCAAGTGCTCAAAATGCACCATACTGTCATTTCATTCATATGGAACTGACACCATGTTCTGACCTGCTCTCTAACCACATGCTAAGAATATTTCTATGGCCTCTGTGGATTATGATTTACTACATTGCCACTTGGGACATCCATCAAAGGAAGTCATTAAAGCCACACGAAAACATATCAAGGACTTTCTGGAAGTAGACATTCCGAAGAAAGACAAGATTTGTATTGGTTGCCAACCAGGCAAACAACCCAACAGATCATTCCCTCATACTGAGTGATGGACAACCACACTGTTTGAGCTGATTCACTCAGATCTCAAATCTTTTGAGATGGAATCGTATCACAGATATAAATATGCCATTGTTTTCTATGACAATTACACATCTATGGCATGGGTTACTTGCATCCGATCCAAGGATCAGGTGCTGAAAAGCACCAAACAATTCTTCTTGTATATACAAACATAATATAATGCCCAGATCAAGGGCTTTAAATCCGATGCCAGAGGGGAGTTCACCTCGAAAGCATTCATTGAATATCTCAAGGATAATGGAATTCACATCCATCAATCTGCACCTTATGTGCACCAACAAAATGGTTGCACTGAGCAATTAATTTGCACTCTTATGGATAAGGCACAGGCAATGTATCTTCACACTTGCCTACCTGACTCCTACTGGGAATTCGTGTTGTGTCATGCAGCCCATATTTACAACTGTACACCAATGAACAGGCTACAGTGGAAAACCCCCCATGAGTTACTTCAGGGGGAGAAACGGTCTGTTTCACACCTTAGGGTTTTCAGATGTAGTGCCTACGTGCACATTCCTGATGAGACAAGACAAGGCAAGCTACAGCCTAAATCGCAGCTTATGGTGTACCTAGGCATTGCACCAGGACATGACAGTAATTATCTGTTCATACGTCCAAATGGAACACTCCATCGTTCTGCACATGCCATCTTTGATGAGCACCTCTTTCCGAAGTGTTCTGGGGCTTGGCCTCACAAGCCTATAAGTCATGTTCCACAAGAGCCCCATCCCAACCACTCAGATGACCATCCTGGTCGTTCTGATTCTGATTCTGATTCTGATGCTTCCAACTTGGAACCACACATTCTGCATTACTTCCGATGTCCTGACTTGGAACCGCACAACCTGAATGCTTCCAAACCAGAACTCTCACAACTGGAACTGGAACAAGACTTGGAACTGGAACAAACTTTGGAAATTGAACCGGAACTGGAACCAGTCTTGGAACCAAGAACTCCACCACAACCACCTCATCCACCCTACATTGAACCTCCTAGATTGAGACGCTCTGAGCAAACTCGCTGAGCACCTAATCACCCTGGAAATGTATATGGTGATAAACACCCTACAAAGCAGGTTAAGGACATAGAGAAGGATTCTACATGAAAGAAACTAGTAGGAGAGACTGTTCTGAAAGTTCCCAATGTTCCAACGGTTCTGGACATTCCGAATATCCCCGATGGCATGCCCCCATCTCCAACACCTTTGGAAGACGATGTTGAATGCCTGACCTTAGAAGGGGGAGACAGCTTAGTCTCATTTTTGTGCCAACGTGTGATTCCCTTCACTGAATCATCAAATACTCCCAATTATCAGGAATGGTCCTTCAAGGACATAAATAAACTACCTGCAGATGAGCAAACTCTCTGGCGGAAGGCCTGTGATACTGAGCTAAAAATGCTCAAAGAATGCAAGGTTTGGGAAGCTGTCAATTGTCCCAAAAACTGAAAGGTTATAAAGAATCGATGGATTTTTGATCAGAAATCCAACGGCTGGAAACATGTCCGATTAGTTGCAAAAGGCTTCTCTCAAGTAGAAGGTCTTGACTATGATCAGATATTCTTGCCTGTTGTGCAATTTGAAACTGTGCAATGTATGCTCGCCCTAGCATCACTTGGTAACTGGTATATTTCTGGACTCGATGTCTGATCTGCCTACCTGTATGGTGTGCTAGAAGAGGAACTTTATATGGAGTTTCCAGAGGGATTCGTACCCCCTCAATATAAAGGTACCAAAGTACTTGGGCTTCTACATGCCATTTATGGCTTAAAGCAAGCTAGGATTACCTGGTGGCATGTGTTAGATAAATCCATCAAAGAACTTGGATTTGAACAGCTCAAGACTAATGTCAGCCTATTTGTGTACAAGCAAGGAAACAACATAGTACTTGCTATAATCTATATTGACAACGCATTATTCTGCGGACCCTCAAAGAGCCTAGTTAACAAACTCAAGGCCACTTTTATGAAAAAGTGGGAATGTCGAGATCTTGGGAAACCTACTGAATTCCTCTGAATGAACATTAAATGAGAAGGTTGCCATATTATAATATTCCAGTGGAATTATCTTGATAAAGTGCTTGAGCACTATGGAATGATCAATGCTAAGCCAGCTCACACTCCTCTACCTTAGGGTTATTATCTGGAGAAGAATGACAATCTGATAGATCTGGAATGCCAGAACTGGTTCCAAACTGTAATCGGATCTTTACTATACCTCATGATTGGTACTAGGCCTGACATTGCTTATGCTGTCACACAAATGGCTTGTCAGTCTGCAAATCCGTCACAGGAGCACCTCAAGGGGACTCTATACATCTGCCAGTATCTACTCGGCACTTCAGATTACTCACTAGTCTATGACAGTGAAAGTGGCAAGGGTTTACTTGCTTGTACTGACTTTGACTGGGGTCAAGATAAAATAACTGGTCACTCACAAACAGGTTTCTACCTGAAATTAGCGAATGGTGTTTTCCTCTGGAATTCACATCTATAAAAGACAACTGCTCTGTCTTCCACTGAAGCAGAATATATGGCTTTGAGTGATTGTTCTCGCCAAGTCGTATGGATCAAGCAAATGCTTGAGGAATTTAGGTATAAACTAAATCCCATTCCTGTCTGTGGTGACTGTTATGATTCTTTCTTCGTTTCCCTTTTCCTCTCAAATCTATGCTCTTTGTCAGACAATTCGACTATGGTGTTGAAGCCCCACGTAGTTATCTTGAAACTCCACGAAGTTATCCTTTGATTTATTATCTTCTTCACTGACCTTCTCTCTTCTTCCATCGATCGGTCAGCAAGTGTATTACTTTATCCTTCCATATCGTTCTTCGCGATTCTTTTACTTAGTCATCTTTCCTTCCATCCCATTCTCCAACATTCCATAGGCTTCTTATATAAACCTCTCCCTTCGACGATGTATTCCCTAACCTAGATCTACTCTAGAATATACCTCGTACATCGTCCCTGGATCTCTATAAGTCCCCTGGCTACTTTGAGTGCCAGCTTTATCCTTTGAACCTTTGAACCACCGGTAGCCGTCTTGCTACTCAAACCCACGTTCAAGGAGACGACCTCTCCTTCTCTGAACCCTTGAACCACCGGTAGCCATCTTGCTACTCGAACCCTTGACCCTAGAGTCTACGCTCGTCCCCACCCGGGCCAAGTGTAACAGTGACAATCAAGGATCGCTATTTATAGCTGAGAATCCAGTCACTGAGAAGAGATCCAAATATATCCTTATCAAGTACCATTATGTATGCGATGCTGTAATGACTTTCAAACAAGTCAAACTGTTTTATATCCTAGAAGATGACAATCCAGCAGATATGTTCACTAAGAACCTTGGACATGTCAAGTTCAAGAAATTCAGATCCCAACTTGGTTTGGAGTTTAGAAACCTCACCTTTCAACCTTGATTGTGCAATTGATTTTACCTACTTATATCTTAGTTTACTACTGTATACTAGATAAGGGGGAGTGTTGAACATTATACTCACTACACTACCATATTAGGAGAGTAGTTCACACACTTTGTGTATTCACATTAAGACTCAGCTAGTCTGAGATAAAAGATAGAGTTTTTATTCGAAACACTATGTTTAATAATTAAGCTGAACCTCAGATATGTCTCAGTAGTGTACACTCTGCCAGTACATGCTGGCTCTCAACATTCTTTACATAGTTGGGTCCATTGCCAGGAATTAGTCCATCTTCATCATTGGGAGCTTTGGCACCTTCTTCTGCTTCGTTCAACACCTGATCTAATCCACTGTACCCATACTCGTCCATTTCATCACCAAATTCATTGTCCATAAGCTGTGGATTCCCTTCAACCTTGATACCATCCATTTCCATATTGTCATTGTCATCTTCCTCTTCTAGATTGCTCGAGTCGTCCATGGATGTAGTAGTTTCATCACTCCCCTCGACATCCTACATGGATGAGTCGCTGTCTGTATCAGGAAAACTGTAATAGAAAGATAATCCTAGATAATTCTTGAAGGAGGTTTTTATAAAGATTATAATGGATTATAATGGATTATCAATTGCCTTCAAGGATTATCTAGGATTATCTTTCCATTATAGTTTCCCTGATGTGATTCACAGTCACATTTGTGTCCCACTCCAGCACCTCGATAGCACATAAACATGTCCCAATCAACAAAACTGAGAACTTGTGTTAGATGTACTGTACAGTAGCTACTGTATAGAAATACACAAATTACTCACATGTTGATAAAATACCAATCCCAGTCATTATTCTTGTTGTGACCTTCAAGAACAACATCCCAAGATCAAGGAGCAACGACTAAATCACTGACTCCAACACAGAGCACTCATTGGACAACACTAACACTACTGGATGAAGAGATAGATGGAAAGGGAGTTTTCTTAATACAATGCCTTGGAGGACAAAGTAGAAATGAATTAGACTGGGGATTCCAGTTGCAAAGTGTCTACCTTATATACATTTTGAGAGTTGCACACAGACCAAGCAGTGCATGAGAAGTATTACCAAAAGAAGATAAAGTAATGGAGTGGGAAAGGAAAAAGAAGAAAAGAAGAGGCAGAGATTAAATACATGAGGCATGATGTCATATGACATCATGGATCTA
>JBBPNW010000498.1:0-13118 GCA_038091115.1 Rubroboletus rhodosanguineus
GAAAATGACATCAGTAAAAACGGACAGCATAGTCCCAAAGTGGCTTACCTGCAGTTGCAGTAATCTGTGGTAATGCCTCCCGATCGCCCATTGAGAGCGATAAGAGCATCAGGGCACTCAGATTGTTTGCTCACTGAAAGGTTTCCCATGTGAAATCAAATCGCCACACCGACAACATATGGTTGCCCAACGCTTTCTACTCGGTCTTTGCTTCATTCAGGTACCGAGCAAGCAATGTCAACAGTGGTGTCGAGATCGCCGAGCTGCAATGACAGATCAAACTTGTCATCTGCATCGTTAGTCACTTACATTGCAAGTTCCCTGAGGTCTTTGATATCATGTCATGTGAGTAGATGGTTGTCTCGAGGTCAGGGGTGGAAGACGTAACTTGGTCTTCGAGGAATCATGCTATCTTGTTGAGTTGTTCCTTGGGTAGCATGGGCAAGACCTTGGCAACAGCTTCCATGTCGCTGTGGAGAACTGCCGTTTGGTGCTCAACTACGCTCAAAGACAGCGTGTAACCATAGACATTCACATTATTGTCCATGAGGTACATCTGATTGTGTGCTGGTATATAGCCAAGGATGTACATTGAGCTAGAAAAGACAATATTAGAGGGAAAGGAAATATATTCAAATGCAACATACATGTCCGATGGACTAATGGTGAAGGACTCATTCCCAACGAAATAGTTGATTCAGTTTCCTGCTGTGGTATGGATGAAACAGTCCCTGACCCATTTCGCAGTGGTAATGCTACGTGGAACGTTAGATGGCAATCCGTCCCATCGTAAGAAAGCACACCTACCTCTCCAAGACCTCAGGGACGTTGAAAGCTACTGGGTAACCCCTTGACTGACCAGCCGACTGAACCTTTCATCTCTGCACCACTGCTCTCTTGTAAGTTCTTGTAAAGTTTTAACTTCAACTTGCTCTCAAGCATCATGTACGTATTTGATTCACCCAAGTAAACGTGAGGCCATTCCCAAACGATTTGTTCTTCCATGCGAGCGCCATATATATAATGTACTCACTGTCTCTGGCGACTGTGACAAACTGTCCATTGGGGAAATGGATCATATTGGTTGTGAAGATCTCTGTGGTTCTGAGTTGGGGAGGGATGCGATTGCTTTCTGCAGTTGTGTCGTCTGCAAGACCCTGCACGTTGCCAGAGAGACCAAGTTGGTTGCGCATGTAAATGAGTTTTCCAGTGGGATCCATGCTACAAGTTGGTTCATCCTGACCAAGCTAGACAACACAGCTCAAGGGGACACCCACAATGATGATGTGGATGGGTAGACTCACCTTCATAACGACGAATCCTTGATCACATCTGACAGTGACTTCATTCGCGTCTCTTCGCAATGACACGCACCATGCTCACTCCAATTACAGTGTATTATCCAACCAATACATGTTGCTATTCCAGACATTGATTGTCCCGTCCTCGCTCCTGATGATTATCAGCAAGTTGGAATGAAACACCAAAAAAGAAGGGTTGTTCGTGTGACCCTCTATCATTTGGACACATCTCTTGCTTAGGTAGTTTGATTGTCTTGTCATCGCCCATTGTCACAAGGTATGGGCTGTGAGGTCCCAGGTAGAAATCAACGTAGCTGGCATGGATGAAAGAAAAAGTTAGAAGTTAGACAAAGCCCGGTCATCCAGCATTCCGCAGTTTGAATTGACAAGGACAAAGGGACAAAAGAAAAGTAGAAGTTAGACAAAGCCCGTTTGTCCAGCGTTCCACAGTTCAAATTGACAAGGACAAAGGGACAAAAGAAAAGTAGAAGTTTAAAACGACCCAATCATCCAGCGTTCCGCAGTTCAAATCAACAAGGACAAAGGGGTTAAAGAAAGAAGTAGAGGTTTAAAACAACCCAGTCATCCAGTGTTCCGTGGTTCGAATTGACAAGAATGAAGGGACAAAAGATAAAGTGGTGATCACATGACAGGTGTATGGTCAGCAATTGAACTGTCAGGCACACCATTCAGCCACATAGTGTGTTATATTATTTGTATATATGATCAGGGTCAGTCACACAAAATTATGACCAATAGAAATATATTGTGACAAACACACAAAATTGTAACTAAAAGAAAAGGATCATGACAGACAGGAATGATGGCATTAATAGCACTTGGATGAGGACCTTCTGGGGTAAATGCATTGGTCAGACACCAATGGGATTGTGCATATAATCAATGAACAATGTTTGCTGTCAGTGTTTAGAGCACAGAGCTATTACTGTAGGAAACAAATAAAGGTTTTAATGAGGTGCATAAATGAGGATTTTTGTTAAAGAAAATATATGAAATACACAAGCAGGGTTGTGCTAGCTGACCTAAAAGAGGATGACATACTGCAGTAGCTGACATGGAAAACAGGTCAACATCTAGTGTGACAGATGGTGAGGGTATACTGTAGGAGGATAGAGATGAGGGCCATAGTTGTAACCTAACCTGTGCAACCCCGACATTAACAAACCCCAAATTAACAGATTATAGCCTCAACAACACAAACCTAACCGTATCTAACCCATGGTGGAGATAGTGAGCATGCTGTTAACAAGTGGGAGGGGTCAGTGAGAATGGAATGAAACATCAACAAAAAGTGCTGCATAATGCCCTACCAGATAAAGGAGATGGAGAGCATGTCGTATTGATGGAATGGAATCAATCAACCAACCAGGGTCAGATTGACAAGGGGTGTGCAGCAGGGTTCGGACCCATAATGGAGGGGGGGGAGAAGATGAGCTGTAGCTCAACCGTAAAGGTTGTGTATGACTTACCACTGCTGCATAGCAATCTGAGGGGTGCTAGAAGGTGGTTCAGGTTCATGGAATCAGGGTTGGATTGATGATGAACGCGTGGCAGGGTTTGGACCCATGACAGAGGGGGGGGAGAAGGTGAGCTGTAGCTCAACCATAAAGATTGCGTATGACTTACCACTGCTGTGTAGCAATCCAAGGAGTGCTAGAAGGTGGTTCGGGTTCATGGAATCAGGGTTGGATTGATGATGAACGTGCAGCAGGGTTTGGACCCATGACAGAGGGGGGAGAAGGTGAGCTGTAGCTCAACCATAAAGATTGTGTATGACTTGCCACTGCTGCGTAGCAATCCGAGGGGTGCTAGAAGGTGGTTCAGGTTCATGGAATCAGGGTCGGATTGATGATGAACGCACAGCAGGGTTTGGACCCATGACAAAGGGGGGAGAAGGTGAGCTGTAGCTCAACCATAAAGATTGCGTATGACTTGCCACTGCTGCATAGCAATCCGAGGGGTGCTAGAAGGTGGCTCAGGCAGATGGAATCAGGGTCAGATTGATGATGAACGTGTTGAGGGGCTTGGACCCATAATGGAGGAAGGGAGGAGAAAGTGAGTTGTAACCCAACTACAAGGACTGCGACTGCTTACCTCTTGTGCATAGCACTCCTAGTAGTCCTAGAAGGTGGCTTTGACTCATAGAATCAGGGTCGGATTGATGGGGAATGTATTGCAAGTGTCAGGATTGTCCTATCTGATACCAGGAAACAATCAATGCACAGAAGGAGCACCACTGCATGGATTGGCATCGGTCTTTGCATACAGCATAAATTAGTGATATCTGACAAGTTCCAGGTGGTTTAAGGTGCACATAAGGCTGTGGAGTGTTGCCAGAGATAGTGAAAAGTAGGGGGGACCAGGGTGGGGTCAGATTGTGGTGTGGGAAAAGTGGGCGGTCGTGCGACCGCCCAGGCATCATATAGATAGGTTCTTCAGCGTCGTCTGATGCACCTTGCTCGTCTGCCTGGGATCCTTCTCGACCAACCCCCTCATCATCGCACCCTTGGCCTGGAGGCGGATTGTTGCCATGCCGCCCTTCAGATGACACAACAAGAGTTCGTGTCGGTATGAACAGATCGCCACGGACTCCGTGATCGCCGCCGCTGCCAATGCACACATGACACGGGAGAAGGACTTGGCCTCGATGTCCTTCCATTCCCAAGTCATCCAATCGATCAGCGCACAGCCGTGCATCGGGACCTTGCTGGCGAACTTCGGCAAGTGGGACAGTTTCTTCCACGCCCAGAAACAGCTGGGCGGGGCATGGTCAAAATTGAGTACAAGGAGGTGCTTCGTGTGCCTGTCCACCTTGCTTTCGGTCAACTGATGGTGCGTCTCCTCCCACTCCTCGTGTCTCGTGAGCAGGCCTTGCTGCCACACGACCATCGTCGCCCTGCAAGTGTGCGCCCATTCCTCATGTCGGCGTGCTGCGTTGTTGTCATCCTCTGCCTCGTCGCCGTCCCATGCCTTGTCCTCGGTGTCGCTGTCGCCCGACTTGTCTTCCCCAGGCAGGCTACAGTCGTCGTCGTCATCGTCGTCGCCTTTGTCGCCTCTCCCTTTCTTCTTTGACGCTGTCGCCTGCACCTCCTTCGCTTTGCCCTTGCCCTTCATGTCTGTCGTACTGGGCATCTTCTCCTTCCCAGCTCCTGTCTTTGTCGCCGCCACCACCGCCTGTGCATCACGCAACGCCTTCATCACTCGCCCATCTGGATACATGCTGAACACAGAGAGCAGTGCATGTTGGACGGTGATGCGAGCTGGGACACCGAGGGATCAGAGCTGGAGCTCCATGTTCACGAAGGACGCGAAGTCATTCCACACAACGTCTATAATCTGTAGTCATAATCGGTGCGTTGAAAACAGCGTGATCAGCGGTGTACATAGAGAATGGTGTGATGAAACGCACTGAGTGGGCCACTGCGTTCCGCTCCGTATCCTTGATGTCCGCATGGCCTTGAATGGCGTGCACCATTGCGGCACTTGGCAATCCCAGCGTCCAGTATTTGCCCATTCCCTGTACCATGTCAATGAGTGGTTCAAACCAACAACAATACTACAATATAAGCTGCATCAGTCACGTGGTCCATACAATCAACATGTCGACAAATTGCGCATTCCTGGCACCTCGCAGAATGTGCAAAACAGGCATAGGCCATATCGTGCATTCCTGGCACCTCTCAGAATGCGCGAAACAGACATAGGCCGTATCCGCATTCCTGGCACCTCTCAGAATGTGCGAAACAGACATGGGCCATATCGCACATTCCAAGAGGTACCAGGAATGCGCGATATGTGTATGGTCGACATGGGAGTAAACAAACACAACTCACCTCCATTAACGCTAAAGGAATTGTCTCCAAGTGGTTGACAATTGTTGTGTATACGCTCCGCGACATAAACGGTACGTATCCACATGTAATCTCCAGCTTCAATATCGACACGATGTAGCACAACACCTTCACCTTGCCCACACACCACTGCAATGCGTTGAGGGCATCCCTCTCCTCTCCCTCGTCCAGCATGTCGTTCATCATGACCGTTGCGATCACTCCGGGCAATTCGCTGATCACAGCAGCCCAGTATACATCCACCGCATCTCTCCATCATCACGACCTCTGGTTTCCAAACAGGTGCTCAACTTCAGAAAGTGACCCAAGGTGTTGTACGAACACGTCATCCACGTGTTCCCTTATCTGGTACATCACTCCCAAAGTGCTTTTCTTTCCCGCCGCAGCCGCCTTCATGTGTTGATAGATATATCGGACCTCTTTCCACATGGTCACATCTCCCAGCGCCCTGTCGAGTAAGTCGTCTACTTTCTTCTCATCGATGACCATGTCATTGAAGCATTGGCACATGTAGTCTTCCATCTGGCTGACCATGTGTGCGACGATCTGCGCAAGCAGGTCAGTCCATCGACCCCCTTTGTTGAAACCATCCATCACTCACCCTGCCAGCAGCGCTGATCATCATCGAGTGCAACCGATTTAATTGCATCTCCGGCGTGCCATCGAATACGTGCAACCCCATCAGCACCACTCCATGAAATCCCAGACGTACTCCTGGCCGAGAAGCTCCGCCCATTTGCGAGGGGCACCCGTGACCCCTTCTTTCGATTCGATGTCCAGGTGCATCTTCCCTTCTACCTTCAGTGTTGGGAACAGGTGTACCAACCCTTCTTCATTCGTCTGTTTGTATACATAGTCGCTCTCATTCTGAGACAGATGCAGACCCAGTTCCGGAGTCATCTTGTCTGCGACCTCATCATAAGTCTTTTCATTCTCTCTAAACATCTGGAAACACGATTCCAATCCTGCATTCCAAGTCCTCTGTGGAATGCCGGATCGCAATCGTGTTTCCAGTTCCGCGACCGACTCACCTCTGTCGTACAAGATGACCAGCCACTGCCCTCCCAGCACCAAGGTCGCCTTCAGCCCGTCCCGCTTGGGATTCTTCGATTGATTTTCGACATGAACATCCATCTGTGACACCGTCTCGTGGTCTTGCTGCTCCAACACCTGCCGCTGCCTCACCATCTTGTTGTGCTGGCGCTTCAGCTGTCTCCACCACTCTGCGACTGCATGGACTTGGTGTTGCCCACCTGCCACCACCAGCCGTTGCTTCCCTTTCGCCAACTCCTCCAACTCCAGCAACAGCAGGTCCCACGTCACGTCCGTCTCCGTGTTGAATGATCCCAAGTACAGTATGTTCCCTTTTTCAGATCATTTTTCTTGACCACCAGCGGGATCGCCTTGGCCAGAGAAAATCTATCCACACCCCTCAAGTTGAATGAAACAACCACAAAGATCAATAGTAGATCCTTAGGTCACAGCACTAGTCCTAGCTAGAGAAAGTAGAGGAAGGGGGATATCACAAGGTCTTTATGGGAAGGAACCAAGTGAACTAGACTGGGGATGCCAGCCATCGTCCACAGGGTTTATATAGTATTGGCATATGCGCACAGACCAAGCTGTGCGTGAGAGTACATGGCTATATAGGTACATAGGGGAACGGAGATTAAATACATGCTGCACACACATGGTGTGGCAGAATGGAAGAGAAGCATAGTGTGTGAAGGGAATGGAAGCATAGAGCGGAAATGAAAAGAAGTACATACGGTAATGAACGTGGGAACAAGATGGGATCTCGTGAGAACGTGAATATAACTAAAAGCGTCTATGAGCGCGAGAGGAGAAGAAAGAAATGTTACAAGTCCAGCATATGTTGTGAGATTAGATAAACGTGTGGCTTGATAAGATTAGATAAGATAAGATCAAAAGAAAAGATAAAGAGTGAAATTGTCACTTTGTTACACTACCCCCTCTCTAGGGATCGACTTCCAGGCGATCATAGGGCAGGTTCGAAGGGTCCGCCTCTGTATGGTTGACGTAGGGGTTAAATAATTGCTCGAACTGAGTGAAAGTCATAGATGATTTTCTAGGAGCACTTGGGTGTAAGGTGTGAAAATCGCGGATCGCGTCTTGCATGCCCTTGAGGTTCCCTGCAGGTTCCCAAGTTCTATCCTCGTCGGAGTAGCCACTCCAATGCACGAGGTACTCCAGGTTTTTATGTTTTAATCGGGAATCGACGATGAAATTGACTTCCCATTCTATGTCACGATCTTCTGTGACTTCTATAGGTCCAGGCGCAACCACAGGCTGGCCCGTTAATCTTTCTTTATAAGGTTTTACTCTTGAGATGTTCACGACCGGGTGAATTTTGATAGTCCGCGGCAGTTTTAACTTTACTGCATTGGTACCAATCATCTCGATTACTGGGAAGGGACCAATCCACTTCTCCGTGAGCTTTTTAGAAGCGCGTGTCAAACGCAAATTTTCTGTGGCGAGCCAAACTTTGTCGCCAGGTGAATATATAGGGGCGTTGGCCCGTTTTTTATCCGCTTGGACCTTCTGACAGTCCTGAGCTTCTTTTAGATTGTTTTTAACCTCTTCTAGAGTGTTTGCCATTTCATCAGCAAATTCCTTGGCAGCTGATGCCTTAGAAACACGTTGTTCAATTCCCATCCTGGGGACGTAATTTCATGACACTTCGAAGGGGGTTTTCTTTGAAGACGTCTGCATCTTCGAATTATAGGAGAACTGGGCGATGGCAAGCCAATCGGCCCATTGATCTTGTTTTTCTGCGCAGTATAAACAAAGGTACTGCTGCAGGTCTCTATTCATGTGCTCTGTCTGTCCATCTGTTTGCGGATGGAACGCGGTGGATAATTTAGAGTTTATGCCGAGACGTTTGCACACTTCCTGCATGACTGCAGATGCAAATTGTGGTCCTCGGTCTGATACAATAGACATGGGAAGTCTGTGGTGCTTCCACACGTGGTTGAGAAATAGTTTAGCTGTGCTGAGTGCCGTTTCGGTCTTATTGCACGGGATAAATACCATTTCTTTGGAAAAACGATCAACGACCACTAGGATCAAGTCAAATCCATTAGATAAAGGCAGATCCGTGGTGAAGTCCGCGGAGATGTCCTGCCATGGCCCTTGTGGGACCTCTAAGGGTTGGAGCAGCCCTGCTTTGGGCTGGTTTCCAGTTTTCATTCGAGCACACCTGTCGCATCGAGATAAATATTCGTGGATGAAAGTAGCTATCTTTGGCCACCAATAACTTCTTTCTACCAGTTCAAGCGTCTTTGCCATTCCTGGGTGACCAGCGACTGGAGAGTCATGACATAGATTAAGAATCTTCGTTTTTATGTCATCAGAATCAGGAACGTAGATCTGGTGATCCCGATAAAGCAGTTCATCGACCCTGCATGCACCATACTTTTGGCACAAATCGATCACTTCGCTCTCTTTGAGCAGAACTATCTGGCTTTTGATGAGATTTTGTATTTGTTCGCCTTCATCGTGAATTTCAACCCTGGTCTGGGTTCATACTCGCTCTGGCGGTATAAAGATTATACCCTTGTTGTCATCTTCGACTCCTTGGGCGTGGTCTTCGCGACGCGATAATGCATCGGCTTTTACATTAGAAGCGCCAGGCTTATAGACGAAAAGATAGTTGAAACGCGTTAACCATTGATACCATCGGGCTTGCCGACGATTTAGATCTTGCAATTTCATAAAATACTGTAGGTTGGCATGGTCGTTCCAGATCTCAAATTGGAACTTCGTGCCTTCCAAATAGTGACGCCAGATTTCCAGCACACGAATAATAGACAACATTTCCTTGTCTGCAATCAGATAGTTCCATTCTTCTGGAGACATCGAATGCGAGGAATAGGCAACTGGATGCCATTTGTCATCTTTAAATATAGAAAGTACTGCCCCCGTAGCGTAATCAGACGCATCGGTTTCTAAACGGAATTGGCAATCATTATCTGAATATGCCAACACAGGTGTGGTTGTGAATTTTTCTTTCAGCGTGTCAAACGCCATTTGCTGTGAAGAGGACCATTCAAATCCAGTGTCCTTCTTCAATAGATCATTAAGTGGACGTGCGAATTGCGTGTAGTCCTTGATGAAGTGACGGTAAAAATTGGCGAGCCCCAAGAAGCTTCTAACTCCTTTCACATTGGTGGGTGCGGGCCATTCCAGAATTGCTTTGACCTTGGAATCGTCCATGCGAATTCCATCTTTTCCTACAATCATGCCAAGGAAATCAACCTCGGTCTTACTGAAAGAACATTTTTCGGGTTTAACGAAAAGGTCGTTTTCTTCCAATCTTCGTAATACTTCCCGCACGATGTCATCGTATTCTTTTTGATTTTCTGTTTTCGTAAAGATCATGAGGTCATCGATGTAGACGACCACAACTCCATCCATATCGGCGAAGATCTCATTCATCATCGCTTGGAAGGTTCCGGGCGAGTTGCATAGCCCAAAATACATTACGAGCGGTTCATATGCTCCTCGGAAACAAACGAAGGCGGCCTTCCATTCATCACCTTCTTTGATGCGAACGTTGTTGTAGCCCCAACGTAAGTCCATTTTCGTAAAGAGCTTTGCTCCTTTCAATTTATCCACCAGCTGACCAATCAATGGCAGTGGGTAATTGTTTTTAACCATGTTTTCATTTAGGTAACGGTAGTCCTGGACCATCTGCTTCTTGCCATCTTTCTTAGGCATGAAAAACACGGGGCTTGTCTGAGGGGATTTTGAGGGCCTTATGTAACCCTTCTTTAGTTGGTCATCAATGAACGCAGTGACCTCTTCTTGTTCCGATGGGGATAGCGGTATCAATTGGCCTTTCTTCGGCACGAATGACTCTTTCATATCTATCGCGTGATCCCATGGTTTCCTTATCGGCATGCGCTCACTTTCTCCTTTTGAGAAGACCTTTAAATAGTCATGATATGCCTCGGGAACGAGTTCCTTCTCCGTCGGCTTCTTTTCTTCTTTTGTGGTGTTTTTCTCAGCGGCGGCAATCTCTAGCTGTTCTAAAGCCGCTTGAATTTTATATTGGAGTTCTTGCTCCTCTTTTTCTACGAGTCGTGCGAAGACTGGTGCCGGCTGTAAAGCGTGGCAGTGTCGAGGACATCTCGTCAACTCAACATCTCCTGTGATCCAATCTACACGAGGGTTGTGGCACCTCAGCCATGTATATCTGAGGATCATTTGATTTAGACCCAAATCGGTAACTTCCGCGGTAACATGTTCTTTGTGTCCCTTGAAGTCAATAATAATATCAGCGCTGTGCATAATCTTGCCAGCCTGATTCTTCGTGCCATCCACGTTGTAAACATCAACAGGATTGCGTAATGCTCGAAGGGGAAGCTTTTGCTTAGTAACCCACTTCTTATCGATAAATATCGTATTGGCTCCGCTGTCGAGCAACGCTTCTATCTTCAGCATGTCGAGGGGAGTTTCTTGTGAGGCTATGTGAATCGGGACTAAAATCTCTCATCCCAAATTCACGTTTCTGACATAAATATCAGGTTTTTCATCAACTTTTTCTTTTTTGGAAGAGGAATCAAGCACAGGTTTATCGTCCCTGCCGTGCTCACTAGGAGTCACCTCTGATGTAAAAGGAATAGTGTCCATGGAGCTGTCGGAGTCAGTCTCCTCCACGTTTAAATAATCAAACCTATTTTTGGATTTTTCTTTTTCCACCCTTGAACCACCCTGATTGGTTCTCAGGCCTTGCCTTTTCCCTTTCAGGACGAATCCTTAAAGTAAGCGAGGGCTTCCTCGTACGACATCCCTTTAGTTGCACGGACCCATGCTTTCTCCTTCTTTTGGGCACTTTTTACCTCATTCCGGGAGGGTTTGTCATTGTCGGAGTCGGAGTCCCAACTCTCGGCGGCTTCCTTTTTCTTGGCGGCACGTGCTTGTGCCTTCCCGTGCTTGCAGGAATACTTGTGTTTGCCAGCGAACCAGTTACAGTCCGGGCATTTTACTTTGGGCTGTTTACAATCGGCCGCCCTGTGGCCGTCCTTGCCGCAATTAAAGCAGCCTTGTGATGTTGACCCTATGTCCATGGCATTGGGGTCCTTCTTATGCTCGCTTGTGTAGAAGTGCGAGAATGAGCTTCCCTTGAAAAAGGTGAATGCCTTGTGGGCACACCCAACTTCTCGTATTTCTTTTAGGTAAGCATTGACGTCTGTCTGACGCTTCCCTTGATGGAAGATCTGTTGAATGATCTCCGTTTTTACGTTGTTCTCCAATATATCAATGGCGTGGGTATCATCTATCCCCGCCTGGAGATACAGTCCTTGGAACCGGATGATGAAATCGTCGGTTGCCATAGATCCTTGTTTGAGCTTGCGCAGCTCTTTCCTTGCCCAGTCCTTTTTGTTGGTGGACCGGAATAATCCTTCTATATCTGCAACGAGTTCATCCCAGTGGTAGTTCTGGCCTTCGACGAGTTTTGTTTGCGCAAACCGTCCAGCGGTTGGTTTTTTAAGATGGGAGAGGACAGCAACTACTGCCTCATAGGTACCCCATCCTACGTTTGCTCTGTTGACATTGAGCCAAGTTTGCATCTTGGCCCACCATTCTTCAAACTTTGCCTGGAAACCATCATATTCGCCGGGGTCTGTGAAAACTTCTATCTTGCGGGAAATCCCGCTTCCTAGTGCCGGTTGTGGAGCAGCCGGTACTGCTGGGGGTGGTGCTTGTTATCTGGGTTGCTGACCCAATCTGTCGATCTTGTCCGACAAGTCAACCATCATTCTTCGGAGCTCCATAATACTATTTTGGGAGTCTGTAATCAAATCTGCCAATCTATTGGCGTTGGTAAGATGAGAGTGAAACTCATCGATAATCGCTTGATTTTGATCTTGGCCAGAGGCGGTGTTGCCAATGCCAAGGGTTTCAACGAGACGCTGAGACATCGCAAATTGTTCAGTTGAAAAGAGTAAGGAAATTGTATTAGACGGCTACTGCTGGAATTTCTTTGGCAGGTGAAGTGTGTGGCGAGGTCATAAGACTATCCTAGAGTGGGAGTCGTCTTCTTCTGGTCTCAGTCTCCTTATCTTCCTTCTATTGACGACTTTAGTCCTTTTGACTGGTCTTTCTTCGACCGAGTCTTCTCTTTGTCATTTTACAGGAGCTATCTGAGCTTCTCTGTGAAGAGCGATGTAATCAATGCCTTGGTAGGGCGAGAGTTCCCTTATGGCCGGTTGCAGTTCTACGGCCTTCTCTTCTTTCACAGAAACGCGTGGGGCAGGAGGGAGATTGTTGGGATCAAACTCCGCTTCATCTACCCTGGTTTTGTAATCTGGTAGAGCTGACTCCTGGTCAATCTCTATCGGGGATATGTCGATGAAGTTCCCAAATTGGGTGAAAGGGAAGAAGTCTCGCTGTACTTCGCGAAGAGCTTCCTTGTAAGGTGATCGGGTCCTCGACTCTCTCACACTCTCTGACACGACGGATTCCACTCGTGGCGCGTCTCCTTCTACAGCTAAGTTCTGTTCTACTTTGTTCAACCACTCTTCTACAGCCGCGATAGCACAGTAGAGTGGATGAGGAGAAATGTCCCAATTAGGACGATCAGGCGCTGGTAGGGAAGGAAGGGTTCGGTGAGGAGTCCAATGGAAAGACACTGGACGACTATAAGTCCGTGTTTTCTACTTGAGTCTAGGATCGACGCACTTGCTCATTCATTCGGCGAAGTCACGTTATGAGGTAAGGATGATGTAGTCTAGTTCAAGTGAAACAACCACAAAGATCAGATAATAGATCCTTAGGTCACAGCACAAGATCCTAGTAGGAAGAGATAGGAGGGAGGGGATATCACTCAGGTCTTTATGGGAAATGACCAAGTGAACTAGACTGGGGATGCCAGCCGTCGTCCACTGGGTTTATATAGTATTGGCATATGCACACAGAC